>WJSG01023016.1:0-28132 GCA_016618145.1 Sanghuangporus lonicericola
ACTCCTTCACGGCAGCGGAGCCGAATGCGCGGTTCCACGGTCGGCGGCGGTGCAGATGCTCCTCGACGTCGAGGAGACCGATCATGGCTGTGTCTTCCGCGCGCTGGCCCGACGCGAGGATGCTTCCCAGGATACCTTGCGGAGATGGACTATGAGGAGATGCTCGTATGCGTAGGCACCGGGGACTGACCTGGACCCTTCGGGACCCCAGCTGCACCGAGGAGTGGCGCTATGGCTTCGGGGTCGCGGATGGACAGCTCGTTTGGACCTGAGCAGGGCGTGATTTGCACGAGAGCTCGGATACGTGATCGAGAGCGAGACGTACCTATGCGGACGACATCCCCGTATCGCTCGTGGAGAGCCTTCAGGCGGTAGTGCCCGTAGCCTCGCAGAGTCAAAAGGCTCCACCAGATCTTGGACGTCTTGCACCAGAAGGGTCCCGGGTGGCATGAGAGTGGGTGGAGAGGCGAGACGCGGTACAGGATGGTCCATGCAACGAGCGACGTGAGGTATGCAGCGTAGTAAGAGGCGAGGATGAGGAGGTCCGAGGATGGTTCCTGTGCGTTGAAAAAGGCGACAGCAGTGGGCGTAAGGAATAGTATAGCGACATGGTAGGAGACCAAGAAGGCTTCGTGCTTGCGGAGGAGCTGACTTGCTCCCTGAGTTCGCCAGTGATATTCCGCTGGTGAGTGCTGGGCGGGCGACTAATCGCGGGAACACTTACTTACCATTGCAAGGAAGAAGCAGGCATGCCATGGAGTGCTGAATGACGAGAAGACCATTACTAGACTGACACGGACCAGCGGGAGTTGACAGTCGTCCTGGTGGTGGGTGTGGAAGAGGAGTGACTGAAGGAAGCAGAGAGGCGTCTGCGGGAACAATGATGACTCTGTTGTCTTCGGGCAAGATCGTATGGAACCGCATGCATATGACGGCATGATGCACCTAGAGTAGCAGTGGCGTGCACGAGTGTGTCCATGGCGCCGAATTTGTGCAAACGCGGAGCCAGACGCGAAGGAACTATCGTGCAATCGCCTCAGAGGGAGGGAGAGCGAAGGTTCGCCTGGAGAAGCCGACACCTCGTCCAGCAGTCCTAGTGGTCCCACCCCAAAGTCATATGCAGCTGCAGAAAGTCAGAAACCGAGTGAACCCTATGGTACGGTATGGACCCGCTCATCTCGACATCGCCTCGACCGATAGAAGCACTGCAACATGGTCGGCGGCCTCGTGCTCAGCAGCTCCGAGAGTGTCTCGCGGGGCTCGGACGCGCACCGGCGAATACCATGGACGTGTTCCGCGCTCCGTCGTCATCGAAGGACTTCTGGTAGCGAGACTTATGGCGCACAAGATGATAATGAGGGTCGGACACATGCCCTGCGCGTACATCGGGACATCAGTGAGGTATATTGACTTGGTCCAACGGTTGATACTCACGGTGAGCGGGACGGGGCATCCTTCCCTCACATAGTAGACGCCCTCCGCAAATTCGGAAAGCCGTCAGTGTGCGATGTGATGCTAAGCAGAGCACGATACGTCCTCGCTGCTGCCATGAGAGTCCCACTCCAGAAGAAGGCAGTCGCCTTCCATATGGCCGCTTGCGCAACAAGAGAACGTACGCTACTACCGCAGTGAGGACGGTGAACAGGCCTGCGGTGACAATAGTCAGCTCGATTGTCGCGAGTTGTGAAGTTGAGACATACCAGAGACCAGCGTCGACAGAGTCACACCAATAATGCTCTGATTCAGGAATGTCTCCTCGAATGTGAGTGCGACGTAGGTGCCCGCTGAGTTCGTGTAAGCAGATTTCGATATGTTTTCCAGCGGTTAGTTTGGACAGTAAGTCGCATCCCGAGAAACAAGTCCAGTCCTGAGCTGCGGCTCATGAGGAGGGAAGACCGTCAACACTCCCAGGAGAATACCGGCAATACGCCGATGTAACATTTTTCCCGCAGGATGCTCCGCGCTCGACATGGATGGAAGTCATTGGAGGCGCGGCCGTAAGAGAGCCTCGACGTGAAAGAGGTGCGGCATAGAGGTGCACCACGGGAGCGACGCAAACCAGACTTGTCTTATGACCGCAAAGCCTGCGTCGTAGACAGGAAGATTGAAGCACCCAATATTCCAGACAAGAAAGACGGTTTGTATTGCGAAGAGTAAACGTAGGATCCAAGGTCTTACTGGCCGTTGACGTTAAGCAGGATTATCAGACATACCACGTACCTTACTGGTATCCCGGCTCCAAAAGCCTTCACCAAACTACTGAACCGCAACCGACGTCCGTCCTCTCTTCTGCAGCTAACCAAATCGGCTTGTGACGAGTGACGTTCCGCACTGATAGCGCATCAAGCTCCAGGGAAGATACCAGCGCAAGAGTGTTGAGGATTAAGCCCAGCGACAAGGTCTACGGCCGTTAGAGACAAGGAGAACCCGATTCGAGGTAGATGAGAATCGTCGTCGCCGTCGTCCGAGGAGGAGGAGGAAGAGGAGGAGGTCGTTTTCGGAGCGCCGAAGGCGAACAGTCATCGGAGTTCGAAAAAGAGCTTGCACGGTAACATTATGTAACAAACTACAATACGAGCATCATCGCTAGCTCTTGAACTAGCTCTCAATAACGCTCAGGAGGGAGCGGCGTACGTATGTTCTCGGAGCCTCTTACATCGTGTCGACTACCACTGACCGATTCGGTCAGCTCCGAGCCACGGTGAGGTGCCGAAGGGTTGTATTGAACCCAGCCGACAGTCGGACGCTGCCGTGTCGGAGCTGGCATGTCGAATATCTGGCCACGAGTGTTTGATGTGAAAGTCCTGCAGGGCGTTGGATTGCTTCGCTGAGACCACGAGAATCGCAGGTACTGTCCAGTACGAGAGTGTGGTCGTCCACATGACACTAGTGACGATAGCATCATCGCGGTCGCCTTGCGCTTGATTCCCTTCGAGCTACAACGGGTAGAAGAGGTAGATCAGCGTGTCCGTGTCTCAGGCGGTCTGATCTAGACGTACAAGAGAACATTCGCTGCAACTGCCGCGAGAGCGGTGAATATTTTGTCCACAGTGTACTCGTCAGTGTCGTACTCACGACTGTTTACGAGACTCACGCAAGGATATTTGTCTGGAGACCCGAATCAGTGATCTCTCCTTACGGGTCGGACGCCTCGAATTGGAGAGTGTCCTCTACTTCAGTTTGCGTCAGGGGCCATGGCATCCGATAGATTCGCTAGCGCCGCATCGCTGATTTCAAGTGGGCGACCTGATCCCGAGGACCCGAGACCATAACATTGAGGAATCCTAACATCTGTCGAAGCAAATCCAGCAAGCACACCGATGGATGAGCTCCCAAATGGGCGGGAGATCGGGTCACCCGCCCTGGCTGCGACGAACGCGTGCATTCCATCGGGCCATTGAAAATACTCCATACCACTCGTGTCCAAAACCTCAGCTCACGCACGCACCTCCAGCAACACCGGCACCTCCGGCCGCGTCGACGTGAAATAATCCCTATACCCCCGCTCGAAGCTCCCCCGATCCCACCCCTCCTGCGCACAGATCCGGAACCGCTGCAGCAGCGCACACACGACCATGCGCATCTCCTGCATCGCGAGCGTCTTGCCCACGCAGTTCATCGGCCCATGCGAGAACGGCAGGAACCCGGCCTCGTTGTGCACGAGCGCCGACTTGTCGAAGCCGCGCGCGGCGGGATCCGAGGGCGGGAGAGAGGGGTCGGCCGAGGCGAGGAGCCAGCGTTCGGGCCAGAAGGAGGAGGGGGCGGTGAAGTTGCGCGGGTCGTGGTGCGTCGAGTAGATGTGGCACCAGAAGATTGTTCCTGGGGGAAGGTACCTGCTCGCAGTTCAGCGCAGGACGCGAGAATGGAGAGCAATGCACGAACAATTTGCCTACTAGGACAGGCGGACCATTCGGAGGGACCTGGCGCTGGCTGCCTCCTGGAACTGGCGGATATACGCGTAGGACCTCCTTGCTGCTTGTCTGTCAGTACGGAAGCGCGTGAACGACATAGCAGATGCGTACATTACGGCGGTAAGGTAGGGCATCTCACGATGGTGCTCCGTGCTCGTAGCGTCCTCGCCAGGTGGATAGAAGCCGTCGATCTCATCTTGCAGCCGATCGTACACACCCGGATGCGTGAGGAGGCAGTAAACCAGAGCAGTCACCGCGCTGGATGTCGTGTCCGCACCCGCGACGATAGCGAGCGCACCGTCGTCCACGAGCTGCGCCATCGGAGGTGGCTGCCCGGTGTTCGGTGGCAGGTCTTCTTGGTTCTGCACAGGTAATCACTAGTCAGCAGCAGCTACACCGTACGAGTACATGTGCTGGGGTCCAAGATCGAATTCTACGCACCAGGTAGTAGAACAGGTCCTTCTCCGCCGACCCCTTCTTCACGCGCGTCGCAGCACATTCCGCGCACCGTTTCAGCAAGATGCTCAGGTTCCCGGTCGCCGCTGGAATTTTCCCGACATACACTCCGAGCCAGGGCACATGTCCAAATAACGTAGCAATGCTGTCGAACGGCTCAGCACGTGCGCGATCCGAAAAAGCGATAGAAATTAGGGTAAAACCACGTACAACATGCCGTCGTTGAGCAGCGTCCAGACGTTCCCCTTATCGTGGCCTGCTTCGAGGAGCTCAGAACCCCCGCCGAACGCAATCTCCAACGTGACGTCGTACCTGCATGCCCAGCGATGAATAGCGCCCTTTGCCATTCCGGGGACACACATGCTTCAAAGGGAAGGGGAAACGCACATGAAGTAGTTGACCCAAGTCCCAATCACGACCGTGCCCTTCTGCTCCTCCAGGCGGGCCACGAGCTGCCGCGCGCGACGTGCGATGATCTGCTCGTACTCCTTGATCGCGCCCGCACCCATCCCGCGTTGCCAGTTCTTGCGACGGCGCAAGTGTGCGTCCGTGTCCTGGATGCCGACCATGGGCAACGCCGTCGCGGAGAGCATGCGTCCTATGTAGTCTGCGCGGGGTTAGGAGATCGAAGAACGTTGTGAAGGCGTGTCACGTACGCGGGCCTTTAGGAACGCCGGACGAGCCCAGGAGCGGGTCGATGAGCGATGCATCGCGGATAGAGAGTTCGTTCGGGCCTGTAGAGCAATGAGCCCCCATTTGCATTGCAACTTCAAGGCACGTTAGACTAATGTGCGGGAAAGGTCACATACCGATGCGGACGACGTCTCCATAGCGGTCATGTAGCGCCTTGATGTACTTGTGCTGGTAGCCGTGGACGCAAATCGCGGCCAGATACAGCTTCGAGATCTTGCATCCAATCGGACCGGGGTATCGGGCAAGCGGATGCAACGGCGAGAGACGGTAGATCACCGTAGAGGTAGCAAGAGTGACGAGGTACGTCGGGTAGAGCACAAGGACCGCGTGCAGAAGCGACCATCGTGGCACCGACACGAAGGCGATGATGAACGTAGGAGGGCCGAACAGGAGTGCGGCGTGTACCGCGATGTTGTACGTCTCGTACTTGCGGAAGATCTGGTGCGCGACCTGGAGAAGTACGTGAAGCCAGGAAGAACGACCAAGACAGGTAAGATATGATAGTTGTTCCCGTAAGTAACCCTGAGTGTACGATGTTACAGATATGACACGCACCAATCCGAGGCACGCAGCGATCATTATCGCCTGCGCAGGCGACAGAGCTTCGTAGGCGAACGCTGCTATTGTGGTTGGTGCTAGGAACAAAGGAGGGCGCGTCGGATTCAGGTTATAAGTGCGTTCGAGCTCAATTGGAGTGTTATGATTTGGTCTGGAGCATGACGGTACAAGCTATGTCGCAGGGAAAAGATGAATCATGGGCAATGTAACGACGACCACGATTGGGAAACGCACCTCCATAGTCGACCGTCATGCCCGAGCCGACCGAACCCCGCGCGGTCGATCTTGGCCAGTCATCTCGGGCCAACACAAACTACGACGTTTCCAGCTAGTCAGCTCACTACTAGCGTCAGATCCAGAGCCTCGGGGTTGCATTAATGCGCGATGTGTACGTCAGTGCTTTTGAAAGTGGTGTAAGCCATCCAGGGACCAGCAAGTGACGTGTTCGTGAGACCGCGTGAATCGCATCTAGGACTTGCGGAGGTCACGTCAGCCTTGAAGACACCGTGAATACCGCCCCCGCGAATATATACGCCCAGTACTTGTGTGTCGGAACTGGGGAAGGAAGTCTTGCCCTCTCGCTCCGCCGCCGCCACCGGGCCTACTCGATCTTACCAGCGCCTCGGAATTCGACTCGTAGATCCGCGTCGCCCAGCTCGGCTCATGTGTCGAGACTCACGATGATGGGGACTAGGCATCCGTTCATCACGTAGCGGAGCCGTGCGCGAACACAGAGTTTTCGTGCCCCGGAGGTGCATGTATGAAGTCGCATACCACGGCCCCGACCTACGCGATCCAACGGTCAGATACAACTCAGACTTTCCAGAGTGCAGAACCACGCTCACCCAGAGGGTACAGTACAGGAAACCAGACTCGACCAGAAGCGCGAGCGTTCGCTCGGCCTGCGTGCGCCTCGAGGATCTTCTCAGGTACGACATGATTATGCGACGATGTTCCCTACGAACGGTAACCAAGCCTTGAGTCCGTGCGTCATCTAGTCCACCCGAAGCACGCGGGACGCACCATGCACGGTACGCAATGAGGCTCTTCGCAGCGACGTTCGTGAGCTGGCAGCAGAGCCCCGCGAGTACACCGTACGTACGCTGATCCCGCGAACATGGAGCCCTCGATGAACTGGTCGCCTTCAGCAGGAAGCTTGAAGAAGCCGACGCCAGGAGCGGCCTGCTGGGTCACTTGCAGGCACACATTCGCGGTACCTGTGCATGTCTGGGGACCGTACGCCGTCGGGCTCGAGCGGAGAGAGAGAGAGAGCAGCCGAGAATACGGATACACGGGCTCGAACTCTGACAGCCTGGGAACTGGGAAGAGGGTAGAGACGAGAGGTGTATGGGATGCGGAGCCGCGTGTACGATCGAGCAGGTGGATGATAGGACGGGATGAGGTACGCTAGGGAACGGCATACAGAAACTCCTCCTCCTCCGGACTGGCTGAGAATGTAGCAAGGCGGGTGGCGGGCCGTGCGTAGTGCGGGAACGTCGGCCCGCGATTGTTGTAGAGACTGGCTGGGACCTGTCGGTTGTCGCATAGATAGAAGGCAGGCGCACCGATGTATTGAGGAGGAGTACTAGTACATTGTCGTGGTACTAACGGAAGTACCGACTAGTAAGCCCTCTCTGCAGGCTGAAAGACCGACGCCAGTCTGAAGTCGAGCGTGGGGAGGGATAGAAGGGTACGCAGAGACACGCCGAGATTGCAGGATGCTGGCAGTGCGAGGGAACCGGACGGACTCCAGGGACTGTCGCTTGGATCGGCGGCGGCGTTGAATTCTCCCATGGCTGATGGACCCCCGGACGAGTACGCTTCCGTCGCCGCTTGCACCTTCTCTAAGATTAAGGCAGGTAATTTGTCTTTGTGAGGAAGCTGGACGCGATACTGGAAGGATGCACTCACCAGTACCCCCTCCGCGGCGGGCCGCGGCACGTACGCTAGCTATAGCCTTCCTAGCATGTGACTGCGTCTTCGGGAATCGGAGGGAAGGCCAGCGAGCAGGGTGCGCGCAGGAGGCGTGGGGTCTGTTGACGAGGTTCGCGACGCTATGTCGGCTTGCCCGTCTCCTCTGGACCTCTGCTATACAGGAATCGTACTGGGAACCTCGTAGGAGCACGCTCCAGTCTTCTAGATCTGAATCCCAAACACGACTTCCAGGATTCGTGACCAGCACAGTCGTCCACGTCGCGGTGCTGGACAATGCCTGTAGACCATGAATAATGTGAGTCTTAGCTCTAAATTCACGCTCTGGCGAACACTCACGAGTCACACAGTCGTGTCAGGAAACGGGTTCTCTAAGTTGCCAGCACGGAGCGAAGCGAAACACCGGATGCGTCTTGCCCAGTCGCTACAGTGCCAGATACCACTGGTGAGTCTGGGCGTCGAACAGTTTGAGAAATGACTGGCTGACCTTTTCACAAGCATTTTGGGCGTGATCCCGGTGGAGTAGTGGATGTCGGTAGTCACATGATCTCCCTGTAGCCGAGTAGGTACTTATCGTCTGCATGTACGTAGCACGGGGGCACGTTCTACCACCACGACCTCGGAGCACAGCGATAGCCCAGGTCTCTCCCAGCTCAGCCCGGCCGTCTCCACCGGCGGCCACGTCGACGCTCACGCTTGGATGGCCCGCATGACTCATGAGGAGCGACGAGGGCACTCGGCCGGGCGAACCATTCGGGTCGGGCGCGGAGCATCATACCTCCCCGCTGGACGTAAAGAAGTTCGCGACGACGCTGTTCAAACGCATAGCTGGTGGCCGACGTGCAACCGTAAACGTGAGTGCCAACCCCCGGGCGCGAGTCAAGCCACATCATGAGCTGCGCCGACGAAATATGCAGACTGACCCTGACTCTCGACGCGTTGTATGGCGGACATCGGGAACCAGATGCGTGCCAGTGCTCCCGCAGCCCTCGCCAACCGGCGGTGCTTCGTGGCCAGCTACTCCATCCAGCACTGAGAGGATGAGTCCGTTCGCGAGACTAGGCATCGCGGAGGAACTTGCAGGAGTTGTCCGAGTGGGGTTAATCGAGTGTACGAACTCACCTTGCGAGGCCTTCAGTCGAAGTAGTCGGACTCTTATGCGGCGCACGGTAGATGAGTCCTCCTCGAAGTATGAGTCTGAGTTAAACTCGCTTGAAGAGAAAGTAAGCTTGTTGAGCGTTACTGATCTGCATAGATCGGAGTATTGATCGAGCATAGAATCTGTTCGGACTCCGATTAGTGATGGTCGTAGATGTCGTTGGCGTTAGCATGCGGGCTGGCATGCGCAGCGTCTCCGGGCGTCTGAAAATACCTTCCTCCTCCGATTACAAACTCTGCGCGCCTCGAGTTCAGACGGCTCAGACGACAACGACGACCTCAGCTTCCTCGGACTCAGGGACTAGCCCATCTCTCACGGCTGTTCACTTCAAGCTCTCGCGACTCTTCGTGTGCGTCTTCAGGTGTTGGCTACGGACGGGGCACCCAAATCAGCTCGAGGGAGGAGAACGTGGATTGGGCTGGGCAACAAGAGGAGACGAGCTGGCGAGAGGAGGCCTTGCGAGAGTTGTGCAATGCATATTGAAGAGGTACGCGGCATACAACTTTACAGCTTCAACGAAGGCTCAACCTCCTCCAGGTTCAGAACAGCTTTACGCTCCGAAATCTACAATGCGTACTTGCTCCATAACAATATTCAATGTCATTCATCTTGACGTTCACTATTTACCCCACCGGCTTGTCCCACCCTCTGTCCGCCTGGTCCGCGAGCTGACTGTCAGTTCATATTGAGCTTTTTGTGGCTTATGATGATCCGGTACGTACTTCGCCAAATCGAGTCTAGAACATGACGTGTTGGACGGCCTTCTCGACGGCGTGAAGCGTTCGGACAAGGAACTCTCGCTTGTTGAGATCGTACGCCCATCCGGCTATCTGTTCCTCTACCACAGACCGCTCGCGCCCACGTCTGCTGAAACGCAGGTGAACTCGAAGTTACCCTCCGTGACTCACCGCGGACGCTCTCCGCGCTGTCATCGCGACAGCCATCCAGGTGGAGGCCGTCGCGAACGCTATCAGTGACTGCGACGTGCAAGCGCTGTTCGACTCTCTCGCCGTGTACGCTCTCGGAAAATAGATGACGTGCATCCGACGGGGGTCGTCAATGTACGTCTTGGACTTCGGTCTACGCCTGCCTATCGTGTACGCCTCGTCGGAACTGACATCTGTGATGATATTCGCAGATGTCTTCGCCGGTCGGATATGCGATCTTGTAATGGGCGGTGTACTCGGCATGCTCTGCCCCGGAGCCAAGGCCAGACGGGTAATTGTATCATTGTAGGGCTGCCCCCCGTGTACATTCGGTACGTACAGTACTGTTCCTGTCTGCTTCACTTCCCTCAACCGACTCGGACGCTGAATCACTAGCTGGGCGGACATAGCAATTGAGGTCCGTCGACATCTGCGGCGCATGCAACTGCAATCTGTCCATCGTGTAGTCCGCAATGTGGCGGAGAATGGGACAGCTATTCTCTGGAACGACGTACGGTGTAATTGTGGCGGGCATGATACGTGAAGCACTCGCCTGTGCATCGAGCTTCCATTAGATCGGCCGTCCGTCGTCGCTCAGCGACTAATACCTTTGATTTGGCGAATGTGGAGTTCACAGCAAACGTCGAGTGAGCTCTCGGGACGTTGGAGGGCACTCGAGGACGTATAAACAAGGGTTGGTAGCAATTGCTTCGTGAGTAATCCAGTTGTAGATATCCCCTCAAGCTCTTATATGTCGTTACTGATAGCGCAGACAGCATGCGATGTTCATGTTCTCCGTCAGGACCCTCGGTGTCGTTGAGTGGCCGCGTGCGCCGTGTACAGCACCGAACACAACGAGGCATCAGATCGCTCACAGCGGGGACCTCGGAGAACGACGCCGCTATATGGCCAGGCGAGGCAAGTGATCTCCTGAGATTCCCTCCGAGCGTCCTCACACGCAGATCGAGAATGGGCATATCTAGCCCCGACACTGGGTCCATCGATGTTGCAACACCGCCGGCATGTTGAACCGCAGAACAAGGCTCTCCTCGCATCTCGAGGTCGGACGTATATAACGCGTCCATCGGGAGGCTCGAGCAAGCTCATCATTCCCAACCCTACACCTGTGACTTCACATTCCGTGCCCCCCGGTCGCCATGGACCCGGACTCTTCATGCGCTATCAACATTGAGATCTTATCCTCTTGGACCATCTTGCAGGGCCAGCAGTCCGTCAATGCTGTCATAACGACTACCGTTTTTGGTAACATCCGCACTTTTGGGTCTGGGACTGTATGAATGGGTGAACTGATAGATGCGTACAGGCATCGCGACCTGCCTCGCCATTGCATCCGTGTATATCCTCATGTTTGTCGTCTTCGTCCTTGTTTCTCCATGAACTCCACCTGGCTCATTATATTGTGTTGCGCACGTCGTTTACTCACTAGCGCAAGAGGGGTCAAGGAAAGATCCGCCGCCCTACAGCTCGCAACAATCCTCATCCTCTACACCTCTACTGCAGTGTTCACCGGTGCAGTGCTCTGCGCGCTGTTCGCGATCGTAAACCTGACCCATGCCACCGCAAATGCCGTCTTGGGTTGCCCGTCGGACGCCGAGACTGGCTTTCAACCTCCCACCGAGTCTGTATACAGGCTTGGGAATAGCATGAGTTGCATCCAGACAGGTACCTTGGTCCTCAATGTATGCACTCTTGGCCTCCTGCCATCCGTAATCTTCTCAGAGATGGAGCTGATGCATGCCTTACACAGATCATAGTCGGAGATGCCGTCGTGTGGTGGAGGGTCTATATGCTTTGGGCTGGAGTGAAAGCCAAAAGGGTAATTCTAGGGGTTTCTGTTATGCTGCTCGCGGCGACGGTCGGTTCGTCTCGTTTGGACTTATCTCCGCTCAAAACGGTGCACTGACCAGCGTGGGTAGCATTGAGTGTCGTCGATACTTGCGGAGCGTGCAACTTGAACGTGCTGTCCAAGGAGTCGAAGTCCCACTCGACGGCTGGAACTGGAGCGTTGTTCGCGGGGACGACATTCGGTGTTGTTGCGGCGAGTATGTCCCTCGTGACGAACGTTGTCGCGACATGCTTTACAGCTTATCGGGCTTGGTACGTCCAAGAGTTCACTTCGCGTCTCTCTCACCGTTGCTGAGGGTTGCATCAGGGTCCATGTTCGATCGCGGAAGCACTTCAGCCAGATGCTCACCCTGACCGGCGCAGAGCAGATTCTAATCCTTGTCGCGGAGTCCGGCGTCGCTTATAGTGCCATATGGGTACGATGTTCTCACTCATTTTGCTTTTGCTACCCTCGGGCTTACCTCTGAGGCGTGCATCAGGGCGTGGTCGTTGTGTGGCAAGTCGGCGAGAACAATCCGTATATCTACAACGCGACGGATCTGAGTGGCAGCAGCTTCTGGGACATTGTGGGCTACTTCGTAAATGGGGGCCTGGTTCCGGTCATTGTAAGTGTCAACTACCGGTGCTTAGTGCTCAGTGCTACGTGCTGGACTTCGAATGGCCCGCTGTGCTCACACCTCACCTCTGCCACTGTGACAGGCGATATACCCCATGTTCATCATTCTCATGGTCGCGCTCAAGAGGAAGTGTCAGCCAGATTGGAACCACATGGTCCCGACACAGATCCGTTTCGAGTCTCAGCCCCCGACCGCGTCTCCTGGTCCGCTGACGGCTCAAGGGGGACTGTTCAATAGCAGCACGCGCGAGCTTGTCCTGAGCAGCTCGTCGGTGATTGAAGCGGGTACCAGCAACTCAGACCTGTCGATGGAAGAGTTGGGGAAGGATGTAGAGCTTCGGGAGGATGTCCTGATAGTACGTGGCCCATAGGTCTGACTTTCCGATGACGCTGCTCAATCTCTTCTGCGCGATCAGTTTGAGAACTATACCGTTTAATTGTTTACATTGCTCTTGTCATGCTCTGTATCTGCTTCAACGAGTGTTGTCCACCGCTTTATCCCACCTCGCGGTCGCCCAGGGTCCAGCGAGCTGACAAACAGGCAGGTGCGGTGTGGCGAGGACGATCCATTCGGCGACGTCAGCTCATGTTCAGGTGAGCCTTCATCCTTCTACTTGGGCCGCGCGACGCTTGATACGCCGCGCTTTGGGCGAGCGCATTACCGTCCACGTTCTCCCCGCTCTCGCGCTCCCGCCGCTGCCGTGCACGCTGTCATCGTGTGTTCTCGCTGCTCTGAGTCACAGAGAGCACTCCTCATGCCCAGCCAGATTCCGCAGCATGGACGGCCGGCTCATAAAGCGCAACCGTCGCTCTGGCACTCCTGCGGACTCTCTGTGCAGGGTTGTCGGACGAGATGGACACGACGCTTGTAACGGTGATCGCCGCTGCACTACTTAGTTAGTACGCTCCTCCGTAGCGACGAGGATCATGTACGACTTACTTCTTCACTCGTACAGATTGGGCACCAAGTGTTTCGTAGACACGAGACGTACTCCATCGCCATCCACGCACTTTTGATCTTCGGAGCGCCTCTTCTGCTGGCCGTTGGTACGGCCTCGACGCTGACGTTCGGCATCCTTCTGAGTGCCTGCTGGACCTACCTTGCGACCTCGTCCTCTCGATCGTACTCTACCGACTTTCGCATCTCTATCCGCTGTCCAAGTATCCGGGTCCCATCTGCTGCAAGGCGTCGAAGCTCTGGCACGCCTGCGTGGTGTTGAAAGGACGGCAGCACAAGTACTCACAAGCACTACACGAGCGATATGGCGACGTCGTCCGAATAGGTACGCAATCATATACGGTCTCCGCGTTGCTTCAGTATTTGACTCGCTATCAGGGCCGAACGACTTGTCTATCCGCGACGCCTCTCTCATTCCTGCGATCCTGGGAGCCTCAGGTGTGCCGAAAGGCCCGAGTACGTCTCTAGTGAATACTCCCGATGGACTGCCATGCTCATCGCGACTGCGTAGACTTCCATGGGTCGATGTTGACCGCGACCAACCCGCCCATGGTCGGCATACAAGATACTCGGCTGCACCTGGCACGTCGGCGTCCGTGGGCGCGCGGCCTGGCTCTGTCCGCTCTCAAGGAGTACGATCGACTGATTGGGAAGAGAACAAAGCAGCTCGTGCACCTCCTGGAGAACCGCCATGGAACGGTTGTAGTACTGGGCGAGATGTTCGACTACTTCAGGTAAGTATGTAGACTCGCGTTGTGTTCAGTGCATCAGCTGATCGTGTCGCAACGCAAATGGCAGCTACGACCTCATGTGCGATATGGCGTGCGTCTGGGGGACCGTTTCTTACAACCAATACACCGAGACTCACACCCATGCGGTCAATCTAGATTCGGCGGAGGCGCTGAGCTCATGGAGGAGGGAGATCCGAAGCAAGTATGGTGCCTTCTTACCGAGGGTCTCGAGTACGTCCTAGTTGCTGCATTCGTGACCTGACTCAGCTTGACTTCGGACTCGTCCTATCTGTCTCGTCTCTAGGGCAGGCGCATTCTTCCACCAGATGGACTGGCTCGGCGTGTACTTCGGACACATCCCCGCAGTAGTGAAACCACTTCAAACGTTTCTCATGCATGGCAAGACCCTTGCCCTGGAGAGGATGCAGCGTGGCGCCACAAGGCGCGACTTGTTCCACTATCTAGTAGGTCAACCCATCTCCCACGCGCATTCATGATCATCGATTTCTGCATTTGCATTTGCAGAACGAAGAGGATCTCCCTGAAAAGACATCGCCACCGCTGCAGCAGCTCGTCGATGACGGCATTCTCGCTATCGTGGGCGGTTCTGATACCACCTCTAGCTGCCTCACGAGCGTCCTCTTTGCCCTTCTCACCCATCCAGAGACATACGTGAAGTTGCAGGCTGAGGTCGACAAGTACTATCCGGCTGGAGAGGAGCCCTGCGCGACCAAGCATCACCGCGACATGACGTACCTGCATGCAGTGATGTGAGCAGCTTCGTCATTATTTTCACTTCCTCGTACGCTGATGATATGGGCAGCAACGAGGCTCTCAGACTCTTCCCGCCCGTCATGACCTTGAGTACGCGCAAGGTCCCCGCTCGTGCGCCCGGAGTGCACATCCGGTCCCTGTGAGCCCTCATTCCATGTTTCGCCGGTGGCGCGTCCTGACCAGCCCTCTCCACAGATACATACCCCCCGGGACTTCGATTTCCATCCCGCCGTACGCACTCCAACGTGACCCACGGAATTTCAGCTTTCCGAGCGCGTTCTGGCCCGAACGCTGGCTCATCGCGTCCGGCCAGATCGAACTCGAAGACGCCCCTCCTCCTTCCGCGGCGTCGAGTCGCATTTTCGAGTTTGTGCACAACGAAGTCGCCTTCATGGCGTTCTCGCACGGGCCCATGAACTGTGTCGGCAAGGGTTTCGCTTTACAGGAGATCCGGACGGTCGTGTGTGCACTCCTGCAGCGCTTCTCATTCCGGTTGGGGGAGGGCTGGGATCCGAGGGAGTACGAGGCTACGGTCAGGGACTACATCGTCTCTTCTCGGCCCGCGCTTCCTGTAATTCTCGAGCGGAGGACGTCGATTTGACTAACTGCCTCTTTTAAAGGGGTATTAGCCCTTTTGTCGATGCTCTGAATGGTACTGAGAATTCACACGCCCAAGACGGCGTGTCTCTCACACACACACTTCCAATACGTCCGTCCGCTTCAAGCATGCTCGGAACTCCACCTTCGCTATCGAAATCGTTCCGAGTAGTCCGATTCGCAATTGCTCTAGTCAAGCTCTAGCATGGAATGTTGACACAAGTGGCCGGAGTACTCCGCTCACACATTGTTTGTAGCCGCTTCGTGCGTCTCGACAGCATGGGAGAGAACCTTCTCTCTCCGGGGCTCCCTTCCTCGTCGCTGAGCATGTTTGACGTTCGCGAGTACACAGTTACATCGGCCCATTGTGCGTGACTTCGCGTTCGTTCCGTTTTTATGCAGCACTGATTCATACGACCCTAGCAGACGTGCGTGCACGGAATTTTTGTAGACCAACTGAGGAACGTGAGACGAGAGACCACTGAAATTGGTCATCTTTCCCGTGAGTGCGCGCTTTGGAAAGACCTACCAAATTGGAGCAATGTCCACAGTCAAGTACATATGGCACTCAGATCTAGCTCAAGGGCATGGAACCTGTTCGCGTCACTATCAGAAAGATTTCGTACTATTACATGGGTATACATCATCAAGAAACGGGCAAGCCCTCCGCGACAGCGTAGACGGTGCGTCCGACTCATCAATATCAACGTTCTTCCCCATCAAACCTACACCGTCTCCTTACTCCCTCGCATCCCCGACAACGTATCCGCATCCTCAGTGCCCTGAGAATGCAGGCTCTCCGCGCCCGGCTGAGTCAATACGACGAGAGCTCCGGACGCACGGCGTCCCGCTCCCGAACCCGAAAGGTGGGACGCATGCCGGCTCGACCTCGACCTCGACTCGAGCGTGACGGATAGAGGGTTGCGGAGCTGCGACGCGCGGGTATTCACGGTGAAGTGAGTCGTAAATGCGAAGGAACTCTCCATCTGAGACTTCTTGAGCGCGACGAGGACAATGATAAACATGGGATAGATTGCCTGAAGGATGATCGCTGTCAGAGGGACGAGGAAACCGCAAGGAATATACTTACGATGAGTGGGACGAGGGCTCCGTCGACGAAGTAGCCAGCGACGAGCCAGTAGGAGACCCTGCTCGATCCATCGCTGTAGATCGCGAGGTTCATCTCCCCGACCTGATACGCCACAACAAACACCTATGTGAGGTCTTATGAGCACTCTGACTGGCAAAACTAAGCATGGACGTACCCATATTGCCCCGTACGCGAGACCGGACTCGGTGAGAAGGATGAGAATCCTTTCCACGCTCGTCATAGTCGACCCCTCAGACAAATACTGCTTCAGGAACCTTCCGTGTACCCTAGCGACCAGCGTGAGCCCCTAGTTTTGTATCACGCTAGCCAAGAGACTTACCAGGCCTTGTACCCAGTCAGACAAGTTGCCACGACGTTCGTAGTGAGCGATAAAATGGACGCCGCGGTCCCGAACCTAGTACCCGCAAACAGCCTGCCCAAACCGCCTTCGGACGTGCTTACAAGTGCAATGTTGCATGCGCCACATGTGTCTACCACGCTGAGTGCTGTCGTCGTCCGTGTAGGTATTGGGGTTCAAGTTGCGGAAATCAGCAATGACCGACATACCGAAAGTCGCGGACAGCAACACCGCGCAGAGACTCAGGACCACGTAGCGTGACAGTCCTCTCCAGATCATCGAGGCCCTCCACCATACGATCGCATCCCCGACGAAAACCTAGACACGCAGGGAATGGCTGTGAGTATCCCGCTCTCTGAACGACTGCATGAGGCTCAATCTGCTCACATTGATGGTAAGCGCACCCGTCTGGATGCATGACATCCTCGAGACAAAGTTGGCCGTCCGCAGCGGGTTGAAGAGCGCCTGCGAGTCTTGCGCAAACGCCGCATTTGCGGCGGCCACCTCGTCAGCCTGGACGGCAAACGCGGAGATATATCCAGCGACGCAGAAGAGCGTCGTCGAGGTGTACAGGACGAGCGTCGCGAGGAAGAGCATCAAGGGTCCGCGGGTCGTCAGGCCCTTTCCGCTGTCCACGGAATGCCAGTCAGCGTGCAGGATCTCCAACGGGCACAAGCTTCCTGGTGAAAGCGGAGGCTTACAGCAGGATGTATGTCGTTGCAACGGCAAGACTGGTTGCGACACCTAGATAGGATGAGAGAACAGCGTTAGCATCCGAGGCACGAATGTGGGGGACGGGAGTTCGAACACGCCGCACCGAATAGAATCGACGATAGGATGGTGTTGAGCAGCTGAGGTGTCTGCGAGACTGTGTCGACGACAAGGACCCAGAACGCCTCCGAGCCAGAAAACCCTCCTGGAGACGACGTCGACGGCGAGCCTGGGAGGAGAGACATGCTGGCTACGCGACGGTTTGGTAGGAAGAATCGCGACTAGTGCTCGAGGTACTCCTGCCGGACGCGGGAAGGGGTTATGTACTAGTACATATCACGCCGCCGAGGCGATGACATTGTGGTGGACCGGCGAACGCTTCCGTCTGCATGAACGACAGGGGACGTCGCGCGCTCGATGTCGAAGCGGTGCATCGCTGTCCAAGATGACGGATGCGTTGCCCTGCTTTCGGGTTCTCCTGTCCTTATTCGAGTAGCGACTTTGGCTCCCTTACAGCTTCAACGGCGGAAGGGGTAATGACTTGTCTGTAGCCAGAGGACGGTTTGTGACCCTCGGGCTGCTATGGGGGCCGACCACAAAGCTATCGCCGCGGCACGGCCGTTTGGTCAATGGTAGAAGCTTAGCTTGGGGAGGGCTCAGCGCGAGCTGCCATGACAATGAGAACCATCCGATGGCCTCTGACAAGAGAACGATTGGGTTCCTACACCGTATGTTCCGGCCACAGCAGACAGTCAGCGCGAACCACAACACATGTCAGAATAACATACCCAAAACGGGCGGCGGTGCTGTATCTTCGAGGCCAAGCCACCGCGCCCGAACTTCTCGAAAATCTAGCACGTCACCTCTGACAGTTAGCATCGCACAGCGACCCTATAAAGTAACCGCTTTCTCAGCAACTCACTTCTAGAAGAATAGTATGTCGGAGATATGTCGCCGCTGCTACGTTATAATTGCCGTTCCTTGATGGACGATCTTCGGATGCCAGCGTTCGCGCGACTGCGGTCTTCGCCCCGGGAATGTCGCAGTACGACCACATTTGTCGCTGACCAGTCTGGCTTCTCCGCAGGTGCTGTCCCTGTTGCATAGCCCAGTGGGGGCGCGAGGGGATTGATAAGGAGGGTGAAGAAGAAGAAGCCCGTAGCCAGGTAAGTGCAGGTACGAGCGTTGCAGGAGCTCTACGACGTTCCCAGCGTGCATTCGGCCGGCGAGATGCCGTACACCTCCGACACGGCCATCCGCAGTCTGACGCGCTCCAGTTCCGCCCCCATCCTCCGGTCCTTCTCCGTGCAGCTCTCGTCGGTTATAAAAAGAGCCTGGGCGGCGTAGAGATATACTAGTAGACTGTCTTGCAACCTAGTCGTAGTAGAGAATGTCGCCGTGCAAAATGGAGCTCGATATTGAAGATGTCCAGCGCGAGGATAGCGTGGGCGGCCAAAGGCGGCATACACGGTCTATGTGGGCTTTACTAGAGCGGGGTCGAACATGGAGACTCCTTGCACACTGGTTCGAAGATCATCAAAACATAACATCTCGCGTCATACATGACGGGATACTCACCGTCGCAAGCAGCCCGGGTAGGTATTGAGGGAAGAATTCCGAGCAGTACTAGAGGGGCCAATAGTTCTAGCTGCCCCGGGTGAAAAAGATATTGGTTGTAATACTTGACGGAAGTCGCGCTACCGCCGCGGTTGGGTAGATCAATAATCAACTTGAACTGGGCCGATCGACGAGATCTATGAAGGAGACATACCTGTGAGATATGACCGGCGCTGTGTCATGATCCAGCTTCATTATTAGACATCACACAGACCGCAAGATGCGATGACACGCACGAGGTAGAGGAGAGGATGGTCACGAAGAACCAGCAGGAACCAGTGCGTGGCGAGCGCGCTCTTCTCATGGTGCTGACGTAATATGTTTTCTACGGAACAGGTAATTCAATTGCCTTATTTGTGTTCTTCACGACAAAAAGCCTTCTGCGTCGCCGGCCGTCCCTCATACATCCCAATTCCCCCGACGCGCGCAACAATGTCAAGCAGCCGCTGCGATTTGTGAAGTGAGATAGAGCCTGTATGTGCCCAGGGATTCCGAGCGTACAAACACCGATCTCATTCAGAGGGCTCGCTCGACGTCCCGTTCCGATTCTGCCATCACAGAGCTCGACCCCACAATCGACGACCTGCTTACGACAAGCCTTCGCCCACTGCCATCGGATCCGCCTTGAGTAGTAGGCGTGATCGGAGACGCGGCCGCGGGGATATGGGACTCGCACGGGATCTGCGTCGAAAACATGTACGGCCCATCCGTCTGCGTCCTCTTCAGCGCGACCATCACGATGATGAACATCGGATATATAGCCTGCGTTCAGCATGCGGATCAGTAGGGAAGGACTGACACGTGCTGCCGAGAGACAGAACAGCGCTCACAATGACAGGTACCAACCCTCCATTCACGAAGTATCCGAGTACGCCCCAGAAGCTTGCGCTGCCTGTGTCGTGCGAGAATATGTTGTGGTTGTTTTCGCCGCCCTGCCACACCACGACGAGTACCTGATAAAATTTCGAAGATGAGCGTGATGAAGAGCATTTATGAGAAACGGCGACATACCCATATGGCACTGTAGACGAAGCCAGACTCCGCGATGAGCACGAGTATCTGCTCAGAGCCCGTCAAGGCCAGCTTTCGACTGAGATGTCCGAGCGAGCGGATGTGTATCCTGGAGCTGGGCTCAACCATGGAACATTACGTGCAAGATCGAGTTATAAACATACCAAACTCTGTACGCCGTAAAGCACGTCGCGACGGCGTTCGTAGCGAGGGACATGCCCGCTGCGATCACCCCAAATGTCGTCCCGGAGAACAGCTGTCCGTTCCCGGGCGTAGATTCGACGATCGACAGGTTGAAGTTGCACGCGCCGCACGTGTCGACAACGCTGATCGCTGCGCCCCCCGCATCAGTGGGTACAAGCTTCGAGGAAGAAAAGTACGACGAACCAAACGTCGCTGCCAGCAGCAGCGAAGACACTGCGAGAATGACGCGCTTTTCCTTCACCCCAGGCCAGAGCATGTATACCCTCCACCACACGACAGCGTCTCCGACAGCGATCTGCGCAACCCATCAGCTGTGTCAGCTCCAACAAGAATCACGCGTGCAGCAGACGCACGTTGACAACCAGCGTCCCCGTCTGGATGCACGTCATCCTGTCTCCGACCGCATACACCGCAATGGGGTTGAACAGCGCCTGCACGTCGCACTCGCTGATCGCGTTTGCGGCGGCCTGTGCTTGACTCGCGGTCGCAAAGACAGCACGCAGCGCTGCCCCGGTGAATGTCGCCGTAGAGGCGTAGAGGACAAGTATCGCTGCGAGCTGCCAAGCCGCCGATCGCCGGTAGACACCCTTTGCGCTGATAGTCGGAAGATCCGTAAGTATATATCGCGCACCCGCAGCGGGAAGTAATTGACGGACGTAAGTGTGTACACGGACGCAACGGCGAGGCTGCTGGCGATACCTGTAGATGTGGGAGTGAGGGGGCACGCTCTCGGGATCGGACATGGGACATGGGGCTGATGATGAGTGGAGCTTACCGAACAGGCTAGCCGTGACTACGATATTAACGAGCTGCTGGCTGTGCGCAAGGGTGTCAAAAACAACGACCCACATTGCGAAGCTTCCTGCGCATGAGGGGTCTGAGTCCATAGTCAACGCGGTCCAGAAATGGTAGAGTGGCGAGAGTAGGATCGAACAAGCTTGCTCCTTCCTGGGGTAATCCTGCAGGCGATATATAGGTCCGCTGGAGGTGCAATAACACGGGGTACTGAGACACTTCCGTGACATGCAAGATCTTATCGCAGGCAGGAGTGCACTAAGCGTTGACCGTCGCCTGGCATGGGATGATAGATTAGAGGCAGATCTGCTCATGAAGACGCTCGAACAGTATTTGAAGGAGCACCTCTGCCAAACTGGATATGAGAGACAGTGGACATTTAGTCTGCATGAAGTAGAATCACCTTCATTAGTCGCAATATTATGAAGCAGGATCATAGTATGCGGCCGTACCTGGAGCTGTCGATGTCGTACTGGTGGAGGTCCGTGGAGTTCCGAGTGCCCGGACAGCATTGAGGGCTCGAGCTCCATATCGGACAAGCGAGTGACTTCAAAAGTTCGCGACAGTTAATCATTTTGCACAAGTATCAGTTGCCATGGCCAGTGCTTGCAACGCTGCATGAACATCGCCTGATTGATCGACTTTGGAAGCTTTTTCAGTGTACTTATTATTCTGTGTGTGCAGTCTACCAGAGTTAGCGATGGTACAACAAGGTATTTGTGCATTCCCGTACCCGAGCGAGTTGACAATGATGGAGACCTCGAGGAGTGAAGTTGCTGGGAGAGATGTACGAGCCGCGGTCGACCAGTGCGCCAGCACATCGAGTCACCCCGTCACAAACGCGTGACGTAACGCGTCCATCACACCCTGCCCTGAGCCGCAGCAAGTCAACAGCGAGTCAGCTCGCTGAAACACTCTTTACACACGCCCTCAGAACGCGGAGGTCAACTTATATCAAGTAGGGGTTTACTGCACACTGGTACAAAGGTTATTGATCGTCGAGTAACATAAATAAGTGGCTCGGAAGACGAGTCGGACCACGGAAGAGATTCAAATTAACAGCAGCCCGGAGTCCGGCTACACGGTCTCCTTGCTCCCTCGCATTCCGTGAAACGGATCGGAGTCCTCGATCCCCGAGTGCAGGCTGTCTCCTCCCAGCTGCCTGAGCGCGACCACAGTTCCGGACGCACGGCGTCCTCCTGCCGAGAGACTGGCGTTGTTCCGGCTCGGCCTAGAGTCGAGCGTGACGGAGACAGGGCTCCGGAACTGCGATGAACCCGCGAGATTGGACGTGAACGCGAAGGAGCTCTCCATCTGCGACTTCTTGAGGGCGACGAGGACGATGATGAACATCGGATAGATCGCCTAATGAAGCGGGTCGAACGACATGCTGTCAGCGCAGGCGACGAAAAAATAAGGGATTTACTCACAATGAGCGGGACGAGTGCTCCGTCCACGAAGTATCCGGCGATGAGCCAATAGGACACCGTGCTCGCGCCGCTGCCGTAGATCGTTTGATTCAACTCTCCGACCTGGTACGCAACGACGATCACCTAAGGCCGGCTCATGAGCAAGGGCCAAGCGGATATGTGCGTGCCGACCACGGTCCGTACCCATATAGCTCCATACACAATCCCGGACTCCGTGAGAAGGATGAGGACCCTCTCCACGCTGGTCATGGTCGAACCTTCCGCCAAATAGTCCTTCAGGCACCTGCCATGCTCCCTAACACCCAGCGTCAGCATCTATTCTCGTCCCAGACGAAAGACGCAACTTACCACGCCTTGTAGCCAGTCAAGCACGTTGCCAATATGTTTGTCGTGAGGGAGAGAATGGACGCGGCCGTTCCGAACATGGTTCCTGCAAAGAGCCTGCCGAAACCGAGGTTGGAGTGCGTCACGAGCAGAACGTTGCATGCCCCGCATGTGTCTACGACGCTGAGAGCTGCCGCGGTCCGTACCATGGCCTTAGCAAGTACTCAGAAAATCAACGTGAACACGCAACAACATACCGAAGGTAGCGGAGAGCAAGATGACGTAAACGCAGAGGATCACGGTTCGTGACCGTCCCATCCAGATCATCGAGGCTCTCCACCAGACGATGGCATCGCCGACGAGGACCTACATCAAGAGCACCGCATGTCAGTGCGTGAGTCAAANCATCAAGAGCACCGCATGTCAGTGCGTGAGTCAAACAACAGAATAACAGCAGTACTCACGTTGATGGTAAGCGCGGCTGTCTGGATACACGACATCTTCGACACGAAGTTCGCCGTCGGCAGCGGGTTAAACAGGACCTGCGAGTTCTGCGCGAACGCTGCATTCGCAGCCGAGACTTCCTCCCCCTGGACGGCGAACGCAGCCACGTATCCTGCGATGCAGAATGACGCCGTGGACGTGTACAATATGAGCGTGGCAAGGAACAAAGTCAAGGGTGCGCGGGCATTCAGGCCCTTCCCGCTACCCACGAAATGCCGGTCAGCCGGCAGGACACTCGAGGAACGCGGACCCTCCGGGTAGATAGAATGCTCACACGAGGATATAGGCCGTCGCCGCAGCGAGGCTAGTTGCGACTCCTGCCAGCATAAACGATAGCATCAGCAATAGACCCACGGCAAAAGAGACGAAGCCCCGAGCAGGACGCACCGAACAGGATCGACGAGAGGATGGCATTCAGCAGCTGCGAGGAGTGCGATACGGTGTCGACCACCAGCACCACAAACGCTTCTGAAGCACCGATTCCCGCCCCTCCTGAGGACGACGGCGAGGGTAACCCGGGGAGGAGGGACATGCTGGCTGCTCACGAACTACGCGGGTGATGTTCACGACTGCAACTCGAGGTCGTCTTCGCCAACGCGGAGAGGGGTTATGTACGTGCCACGACCCGGTTCACGATGACAGTGTGATGGAACAGCGAACGCGTCCGATGGCGTGACTGACAGGGAAGAGCGCGCTCTCGCCGTCGAAGCAGTGCATCGCTGTCAAACGTGGCAGACGCAACGCCCCCATCCCGCGGGCGCACCCACGGTTGACTGGAGATTGCTGGTGTCTGCCGAGCACATCGTTCAGAGGTCTGTTTGTCGTCATGCATAAGAAGTATAGTACTTACTTAGAACATCTGTAGTCTGTGATACCCTGTAGGTCGCAATGTCATTGTGGTCATGACTTCGGCTACAATGAAAGGAGGGGGGGTATGAAGATGCCGTGTGTTAGCGCTTGCCGATGCGTTAGGACGAACTATACATATGTGAGATGATAGGGGCAAGTGATACGTACGTGAGACAAACATACCGCTCGCCCGTGCCTAGTGAGTTGGATTTGTACCAAGAAAGGTGTCGTGCCCGGGACTCTCGCAAGTCTAGCACATCTACCTCTGACCATCAGTATCGCGTAAAAATACTCTATAAGAGCTGTGCGGCATTTGCAGCAACGCACCTATGGAACAGGAGACACGGCAGTGCGTCGGAGGGCTTCCGCCGCTACGTTATCGTCATAGTGGTGGTCCCTTGATCGTCGATCTTCGAATGATAGCGTTCGTGGGACTGCGACCGTGGCCCCGAGAACCTCGCAGTACAGCTCACAGCCGTCGTCCGCGGCCCTGCAATCTATGTGGACGTTGCCGCAGGCCTCTCTCGCTGTGCGGGGCCCGCTTCATGTGCATGGAAACGGAAGACCTGAGAGGAACAGAACCAATACAACGGTTGCACTTGCCATGCTCACGAGGCGTGTACGAATCCATGACCGACAGTCTTTGGACGACGGGCTTCGAGGTTGTTTGCCTCGAGTGATCACGTAGCTGCCGCGCACGCCGGTCTACATAGCTAGCATTTCTGCTGCAAAGCACGATGCAGCCCGGTTCTGCGGAATAAAGCGTCAGTATGCTGGCCATCCAGACGGGTC
Source organism: Sanghuangporus lonicericola (assembly GCA_016618145.1). NCBI lineage: Eukaryota > Fungi > Basidiomycota > Agaricomycetes > Hymenochaetales > Hymenochaetaceae > Sanghuangporus > Sanghuangporus lonicericola. The sequence continues at coordinate 24,863 of WJSG01023016.1, forward strand.
AGGGGAAGTCAAAAACGATAGCGCACCATGACAAATTCTTGGACACGTTCGACCTACATGACTACTGTGACCCGCGTCACAACTGCCATGACCCGCCGGTATCCCTCTGGGCTCAAGAGATCTGTCTGCCACTGCTCGCGCGTCACCTTCCCGGTCCCCTCGCAGGGGTCGGCGTCGGGAACATCCGGCTTGACGAAAGTCAACACGAGCCCGCTCGCCTTGTCGACCTTGTCGAACCTCAAGGAGCACTCGACCGCCGAGACGGCGTACACCTCGGGCAATGTCGTTCGCTGCTTGACGCGCTCGAGCTCCTCGCGGATCCCCTGGTCCGCCTCGGCACAGCTCTCGTCCGTTGTAGACAGAGGCTTGGCAGCGTACAGACAGACCGGTATGCGTTCCTCCGTCATAATGGTAGCGTAGAGTGTTTCGTGCTCTGCGGACGCCTCGTGACGGGCGAAGTGAAACTCGATGTTGAAGTGCCGCTCGAAGATATCGAATACAAGGACGATGTGCGCGTTGAAGTCGTTCGACCATGCACACGTCCTCTTCGTGCTGGAAGAGAGCAAGGTAGAACAATCAATTTCCCCTTGACCACACTGGAAAGTTGGTTGATGTCGACATGACATCCTGAGTGGTAGACACACAGACATACTCACTCATCGTGGGGTAAACATATGCGTAGCGAAGAAGAAAATTTGAAGTGATCTGCTGATCTGAAGTGATTAGGCAGTCTAAGTGAGATATATCCCCCATTCAGATAACGTACAGTTTGGATCGTGTAAATTCAAGAGTTCAACAAGACAGAGCATGCCGCGAAATGTCGCGTCAATATTAATGTCGGTCTACAGCGGCGGATGCTGTCGCATGTGAAGATCAGTCAACCACCCGGGCCAACCAGGTCTAAGGAAGAGACATACTTGTGCATTTGACCAGCGTCTTGGCAACTTGCTTCACAAGACCCAAGCTACAGATCTCGTGCGAAGAGGCTGCAGAGGTGGGGGACGCGGACAACGAGGAGCAACGAGGCTTGAGGCCTGAGCGCCAACTGAGCGCCCACCTCTCACTGCGCTGACGTAAGACAAGCCCGCGCGCTGTCGAATCCAAGTCGAATACGGCTTCTAGTTGATGCGTTGAAGAAGCCTACATCGAGAAGCGACGGCCGAGCTCGAATGCTATACACAGTCACGGTGGGTAGCCACTAGTGTGAGTACCTGTAGCCGACTTCGCTACTGCGTCGACGTCGTAACGGAGTTCAATTGCGAGCACATCAAGAGCAGGCGAGATCGGGACACATACCTGTGCCTAGCGGGCTCGGACGGCACAGCGGAGCGTCGGAAAGTCGGCGGCGGCGGCGGCGGATAGACGAACGACTCCTCACAACGCCCCGCCTTTTGCCGGGATGTCGATTCTCATACTGGCAGGTGTACGGCACAGACGCAGGCACATCCGGACTCGCGTTCGCGCCCCAGTCCAGTCTGCATCCGAGAGCGTGAGATGTGCGCATCCTGAGCTCCCGGACGCAGTGGCACTGTAACACGAAGTGACGAGCTCCACTGAGTGTATATTACTCACCTAACGTTGATCTGCCTCGGTCGCAAGCGCCTGCCTCAGGCTCGGCCTCACCTACGTACCGTGAGGAGTCCAGTACTCAATGCGACCGGATACTGTCATCTACGAGCTGCTTGGTCAGTTGAGGGAGCTTGTCAAGGAGGTCGTTGTTATTCTGATCAAGTACAGGTCGGACGGCGGCATGTCAGAGCTCGTACAGAGATGGAGGCAGAAGAAACGGCACGTACAAGGTAATAGAAGAGGTCTCGCATCGACAATCCGCATCGAAGGCGAGCGATAGCGACCATCCGCGCGTGCGTCGTGAGAGTGCTCAGCAGTCCTGCAGCTCCAGAAAGCATGAGCCGCGGTCAAATCAGCAATATCAGAGATCGTACGCAGTGTCGCACATGAGTTCAATTCTGCGACACCGCGACGAGGATGTCAGCTTCGAATGTCTACGAAGCTGATTGGTAAGTACGCACGAGGAGGGGCAATCATGGAACGGCTTCCGCCGGCGCTCGCTGGACTGACTCGAGCGTTCGAGAGTGGCCCATGAAAGGTGGGCTCGCGGAGGCTCCAGGGACTTACCTGAGCCCTTGGGAACCGCAGATGCTCCGAGGGTGGTCCGATAACTTCGGGTCGCGGATAGGTTCGGGACTGAACAGTCCTCAAATTGCACGAGACGTCGTATACGGGGAGAGAAGACAACGCACCGATGCGAGTACCGGCGCAGAGCCCAGAAGAGCTTCGACTCTGTCTTGCACCAGAATGGTCCCGAGTAGCGCGAGAGCGGATGAAGCGACTTTGCGCAGTCCAGGGAGGACGAGCGGTGGTTGATCTTGAAGAGTCCTCGTGCCGCCGCCTCCCGCAGTCTTCGTGGGTATCTTCTGATGTGATATTACACGCACGAGCCCTGCACCTGTGCATTCAAAAGATATAGACTCTGCGAACAGCTCGGTAACGTCCAAGTCCGACAAGCTTATTCAGACAAGAGAGGTGAGCAGTTCACGTCACCTCAAGCCTTCTTCCGACGATCAGAATAGCTCATCGCCGCCGAACAAGCTAGGGCACGGACGCATCCGTCTCGGCCTCCGCATTTTCCGGTGAAGGTCGTAAGGCTTCTTCGATAGTATAAGCAGATGTTGTGCTCAGTAGCTCCGCCAAGGTTCCGCGAGGGCGGCTTGGAGGCCTGTCGGCGAATACAATGGACGTGTCCCGCCTGCCGTTGTGTTCGGAGAGCTTCTCGTGCAGCGACTTGTCAACCGCGCACACAATAATAACGAGCGTCGGATACATGCCCTTCGTACAAGACGGAACGTGAGTGATTGCCGTCAGGTGCACTACACTTGGCACTCACGATGAGTGCGACGACGCATCCCTCCATCACGTAGTAGAAGCCGTTCGCGAACACAGAGTTTGAGAGTACGACGGACAAGGAGCAGAGCTCGTATGTCACTATGAAGACCTGTATAACCCGCCCGGCCGTTAGATGTTATTCCCACATTGATCCAGCCCCGCATCGAGGTGAAGCCTTGCTCACCCAGAGAGAACAGTATAGCACCCCGGACTCGACGAGAAGCGCGAGTGTTCGCTCCACCTGAGTGCGCGGAGAGGATCCCTGCAGATATGACATAATGATGCGACGGTGCGTCCTGTAAATATTGCTCGAACCGTGAGTTCAAGCGCGACCTAGTCCACAGAGGGTCATGGGCGCACCAGGCA
>WJSG01023017.1:0-22100 GCA_016618145.1 Sanghuangporus lonicericola
ATACTGACGGGCGTGCATACCAAATTTCAGACTGTAGTTTGTGCTCGTTCTTGACATGGAGGACGAACGATCGCAGGTTCGCACGGTCAGCGCCCCCGGCGCTGTCAGCGCGTTTCAGCGCGCTCAGCGTTTTCGGGAACTTCTGATGCGGGAAGTCTGACATCCAGCAGCATCAGAGTGCGGGCCCCGGAAAGGCTTGTGACTCGCGAGGACAAGCTTCACTATGTCTCGACTCTCCTCAGTGTATTATTTCCCAAATAAATGAATCGAGTACCCTGATATAATTGGTGTGTGTACTCGACTGCAGTTCCCGTGCGACGAAAATCCGCCAGCCTTCCACTCTCCATGAACAAATGTACGTCAGCCTCAGGTGCATGGGGTTCCCTGCCAGCATCCGAACAGAGACTCTCCCCAACTGGTGAACACTGTGCCTGCGGATATATTCATTGCCGGATTCTGGCCTGCTGCCTGCTGGTACATCCTCAAAGTTGAGTCTTTGTACCAGCCTGAAAGTTCTAACACATAATGATCACCCCAACCAGTGGCCTCCAGCCTCCCGTGTCCGGTTTCAACCCTTCTACACGTAGTGGTGCAAACGTTGCGGTTATTTGACAGTTGCGAGGCTTGCCAATATATCTAGCGTGTTTCATGACACCAAGTTCGATCATTCGGCAGCCACGGGTGGCCGCTGAAGCCTGAGAACATGCAAGCAGTCCCACCGAATCGAACAACAAGGTGAGCATGCACTGGACATGGATCATGCAACTACTACTCAGCTCGACGCAAAATGTATTCGCAAGACACGAGTGCACATGGCAGAAACAGACAACAAGGCTCGCCAAAGCACGCAAAATGGGAGGTAGGAAGGAATTCTATTGATTGTACGGTACGAGGAACAGGGGGCCTTCGCGAACAGCTCCAGAGCCTGCAGCCTGTCCCGACAATGCCAGAATCGAGATTCGAACCGTTTCGAGTCCGTGCAACGCCGCGAGTTTCGATACGCCCGCCGTCATCGACGGATGCTCCTCTGCTCCCAGAACCGCATGCTCCGACAGTTCCAGTCCCAAGCCAATCTCGTCCGCGGCGCTGTCTCGTTCGGCGCACTCGCCTTCACCTCGTACTCCGCGTCCTGTTCAAGACGGTGTTGAAGCATCCTGGGACCTGCAGCGACTGTGTTACTGGCAGCGAGCTCCCGGCGTCCTGCACTGAACCTCGTGTCCGGGACTGACGCAGAGTTCCGTCGTGCACGGTACCGTGCAGTATGCCGAGCATCCTCTGCAAGAAACGAGGTGAGCGTCCCGGACTACTCCCATCCGTCCGCAAACAGCCTTGTCCCGGACTTACTTTGACGTCCAGCCCGGGTGTCGGCCGGGTATCCATGGCGTGCGCTGACTCGGAGGGCAAGTCGGGTGTCCTCCCGTCACCCCGTCTACGTCCGCCGTCCGTCTGCGTGCGACCTGGAGCCTGCCAATGCCGTCCGCGCGCACCAAGTCCCTTTGAAGTCCCTCGAGTTCATGGCCGTCGAGGAGCCCAGGCAGCCGTGTACAACATTGAGGGAGCGTCGACGCGTCGAGCACGGGACGTCTGAATGACACGAGAAATACTGGTGAGCTTCCGCCTTCTCGTCGGGATGGTTGCGAGGAAGCTTACCTCAGGGTCCAGGGTGCTGTCTCACGCGGATAGCCATGGGGAGTCGCGCCTCCGGCCTCGGGCAACTAGTGACTTGCAAGTCCCGGCTCGGCCTGAAGCCCGGGGCTTTGGCCCGGCTTCAGACGGCCGGGGCTTGGTCGAACCTCAAGCCGGGCCCCCAGGACGGCTCAGGCCAAGCCCGGGGCTTGGCCCGGCCTGAGCCACGGCTTCTGTTGAGTGAGAAGTCACCTCGGAAACTGTGAACTGGGGAGCTTCGGAGGGTTCTAAAGATGGTTATACAGGTATTCTGAGGTGAAGCGTATGTTCCTCACCGCGCGCAGGAGCCCTAGGATGATATGAGCGATCAGACATACGAGTCTAGATGAAAGGGCAAGGCCTGTGACCCGTTGAGAGCCGCGAGTAGCAGCGTGACTGGAAGATATGAGTGGTTAGTCCTTGAATGTTGGGTATTCTATCACTTCTGACGCACCTTGACAGCCAAAGTAAGACCTGCATGGCATATATGAGCAGCGCGTTTAAGCCCCGGCCTGACGGCTCGGCTCGGGCTTCACATAACCTCGAGCCGAGCCGTCAGGCCGTCCGAGGCCCTATCCAAAGCCCGGCTCGTCCCGGCCTGCACGAGGGCTCGGCCTCACGGCTTGACGGCCTGAGGCCGGGACTTGCAAGTCACTACGGGCAACGCAGCTGTGCGAGCAAGCTGCCGAGTTCTGGTAGCACGCACAGATCCCGGCCTCAGATTTCGAACTGGGAGGGCGAGGGCTTTGATCTTGAAGCTGCAGCCTGCAGGTCGCCGCGAGTCTGCTGTTGCAAGACGCAAGACGCGTATTCTGCGGGCAAACGGGAGTACCTGCGGCGCACGAAATGCGAGTGCTCTAGCAGTTAACGTGCAATACAGCGGGCACCGATTAGCATAGACGTCGACGAATCACTGCCCGAAAGGCCGGCGAGTCCAGGGTGAGCATGCAACATTCATCGAGTGATGTATATCACTGAAGGACACGCACCTTATGCGGACGGCTTCAGGTTCACCCGACAGCATTGCCATCTCCGCATACCGCATACCGCATTCCTCCCACCGCTCGACTCGGAACCTGCTCAGTGCTGCGCGTGTCCGCCGCGGGTGCTCCAGCAATGAGCACCGAGTGCGAGTCCTCGAGCCTCGCCCGGTAGAGTTGCGCAGGGCTCCCGGCCGTGGCACACGATGGCCGTGTGCTCCGAGCTCGAGACCGTGTCCTTCGAGCTCAAAGCCGAACACGGTATCACGGCCGTGACTGCAGGGACCCCCGGACGCATCGTATCGAAGCCCGAAGTACACTGGCAGGCGGCAGGCGGCGGGCGATGGGCGACGGGCGGCGTGTACGGTGCATGCGATCGCGTGCGTCCGACAGCTCGGACGGCTCTGCGATCTCCAGCAAGTTCCAATTGGAGTCGAGTCGTAGCCGGCCGCCGGGAGCCGGGACTGCGTGTCGTGTTTGTGGAAGGCATGCACGCAGCCAAGTACTGGACTCTGCGCGCCCGGCTCGCGCATGCCCCTCGCACCTCGCACCTCCCACCCGCCGTCTCGCCGTCTGGCCGTCCTCTCTCGTATACACACCGCGGCTCGGGCGTCAGACCCGTTATGGTACGTCCGGGCTGCTCACCTCCTCGCTCCCGCTGCTGACGTCCGCCCGCCTCTTCGCCCAGGCCGGCGACAGACTCCAGCGGCCCGCCTGGTCGACTGCGATGTTGTCCCCGTCCCCGCCCGGCGACACAGCTCGTCTGTGATCTGAAGGTGCGCCAGACGCGACCCCGGTGAGCGTCGAGACCGTATGCCGTACGAGCGGAAGTTGACTGATACTCACCGTGTGCAGCGCGAGCAGGCTCTCGGACGTCCCGAGAGTCGAGCGTCGAGCGTCCGCGGGAGTGCGAGCGCATCCGTTGAGCGTTCTGTTGCTCTGGTACGTGCGAGCCGGGCATTCCTTCGTCTTCGAAGCTGACCGGCCCAACGCGCTTGGTCTTCGTCTTCAGCTGCCTTCTGTCACGCCGGCTGTGGAAGAGGGTGCTCTGCGTCCGGACCTGTCAGCAGTGTACAAGTGAGTGCCGAGCCGTGTCCGATATGCGGCCCGAGCACGCAGCAACTCACCTCCCGACAGGACTCTGTACCCGCGGTGCCGTCCGTCGTCCGGTAGATTGTGTAGTATTGTGCATTGCGTATGTATGCGAGGGGTGGGGAGCGGCGTGGAACTTGGTTGTAGTAGTTGAGCGTTGGATGTGCGAGAGGAGATACGCAGTTCGCGCTGGGGCGTGTCGCGTGTGTGTCATACATAGAGGGTGCAGGGTGCGGCCGTCGTCGCGGTCTCTGGGTCCCGGGCGCGGTCTGGGTATGCGGGCGTCTGCACGCGCCGTCATGAGTGAGGGAAAGGCTCGGGTTCTGGGCTCGGTAGTGGGGATGCGGGCATGGCGGGGTCGGTGAGCCGTCGCTGGAGTGGACGTCGAGTGCAGAGTGGCGAGTGTGCGCGACTGAAGGAGGAGCTGGCGACGATGGCGGAGGGAGGCGCGGGAGTGGGGAGAGGTCGCGGGATCTGGTTCTGTACGGCGATGCAAGAGCGTTGGTGGGATGATGATCGCGAGCAGGGAAGGTCGTGACGTTGTGCCAGAGGAGAAGACGGCGAAGGGGAGGATATACCGGGACTTACGAGCTCACAATGTACGGTGGTACTTAGTGGGTACACCGTCGCCGGTGAACCAATCCAACTCGTTCGTTGTTGCACAAGCGTACGAGTTCACGGCGACGAGTGTTTGTCGTGGGGAAAGGTATGATCATATTGAAGCAGGGGATACACGGGTAAGAAGGCAGCGTATGTATGCGTAGGAGCAGGCCGCTGAGACGGGCTTCAGTATGACATCCGGGTGGAGAAGAGACACGGGTCACAAAAGGAATGGTCTGGACGGCGCAGGCGTGTTGCGAGCGGACTCGGCGGGGTCTGGAGGGAGCCGGAGACAGAGGGAGAGTCCTCACCGGCGACGTGTGCTCTCACAAGGGACCGCTTCATAGTACCCATCCGCTCTCGTGATCCGGACGATGAGGCTCCGAACGAGCAAGCAGCAGCGACACCGTTCGTGCGAACCCGCACATCAGTGCGTTCATGTGAAGTACGTCCGGTCGTAGATAATCTCCTACAGCCCGGACGTACATACATGAACACGACCCCAGGCTTCCGCGTGAACGACCATTGTCTGTGAGGAAATCAAGGATGCGTAACTTGGAGTACGCACCGTTGCACGTTAACGGGGCGGTCTTACTCTGGGCGGAGTCCGAGTCGACGACGGCCCACTTGCACACCCTGCATGACCGTACTTGTACACACGCAGCCGGAGAGAGTGCGGTCGGGATGAACTTCATGTCAAGTCTGTCGTCGTCTTGGTGCCGAGAGTGGCCGATGCGGCCTCGAGCGTCCATGGGATATCGGTGCTGGCGTGGAGCGTGGAGACATCGGAAAGTACGATTATGCTCACCGAATGCACCGTCGCAGGACGCGCCATAACAACTCGGCCGCTGTGGGCATGACGGCAGATTCCATCCAGATCGATTGCAGCAGGGGATACATGGGTAAGAGAGCGCGGATATGGCCGCTGAGACGGGGTTCAGTATGACATCCGTCTGGAGGAAGAGACACGGCGCCGTTACGAAAGGAAATGTGTGTGCCACAGCGAGAAGCTTGTTGCAAGCCGACCCGGGCGCGCCCTCACGAGAGCGGCCTGTGGAGGGTGTGCTCCGGGTCGCACAAGCTCCCGTGTCACGCTGTACGTTAGTTTGCACGCGAGAGGAGTCGAGGTCTGTGGCACGATATGTCTCGAACGTGCACGGGCAGCGGTGGGAGACAAGGCGACAAGCAGACGAAGGAAGGCCGTGCAGGAGAGAAGACTGGGACGGTTGATCTGGCAGCGGTGGGCGAGAGGAGGCGGGGCTCTAGTATCTCGAGGCGGGAGTCGATTCGTAGCAGGGGGTACACGGGTAAGAATGCAGTCCATGTATGCTTATAGGGAGCTGGCCGCTGAGACGGGTGTCAGTATGCCATCCATCTCAAGAGAGGGACGGCTCACGAAAGGAATGGTCTGAACGACGCAGGCGTGTTGCGAGCGGACTCGGCGGCGTCAGGAGGGAGCCGGAGATAGAGGGAGAGGACTCACCGGCGACGTGTGCTCTCACAAGGTCCCGCTTCATAGTATCCATTCGCTGCGTGCGAGGAGAGTCGAGGTCGCCCGGTGACGGCCGGCGGAGGCCCGAGGTCGACAAGCAGACGGGGCGAGGCCGGGGCGTTGAGTGGGCAAGCAGCGCGGACTGGGGATCGCGAGGCGGGAGTCGGTCGAGGAGGGAGGCGACGTCATGTGGCCGCCACCGTCGTCGATCGGGCCACGCGCTGCGATCGGGAGAGCGGGGCGGCTGTTGTGGCCTCGTGCAGTGCGGTCGTTCTCATCAACGCTTTCTTTTCTGTTTGTCGCCTGGCTGGATACCCTTCTCTCTCTCTCCCTCGTACTTGCTGCTCGTCGCTCGGGATGACCCGCTTCGGCGACTTTGCGCCCCTGTGCCACCAGGTCCCCTCGTATCCGTGGTGCAACCTCTTCTACCACCAGGTCCGCCCCTCTCTCCTCTCAGTCCCGCTCGCACTCGCACTCACGCCCCCGCCAGATCCAGCACCACAGCTCGGGTGTCCTCCAGGGCCTGTCTGCAGATGCCGCCTCTGCCCCCGTCGGCGTGAACCCCGAGTGCGGCATCCTCCGCGTCGGACACAACGGCTCAATCGCAAACGTCGCAAACATCGTCGCCTGCGCACTCAGCATCATCTTCACCCTGCTTCTCATCGTATGGACAACTAGGCGGAGAGCGGCCGTCGGTGAGTCTCTCTCCTCTTCTCGTCGTTATCCCGCTCCCCGTCCGTCTCTGCCTCATCGTTGTCCTTGTATTGTGCTCTCGTTCAAGCCCCCTGTCCTCTCGTCCGTCGTCACGCCATCCTTCTCACGTCCCTCCCGACTCGCATGCGCTCGAGAGATTCATCGTCACGCATACATCCACATCACTATCCTTCCCTCGTCCCTCTCGTCTGCGGCGCTGTTCTCTGTGCAACCCACACTCGCGCACCGCATGCCCCACACGACCTTCCTGCATGGCCGTAGCAGGTACCCCTCGCTCGCTCCGTCCGCGTCAGCGCGGATGGCCTACCACAGCGACGACTACGTCGGATGGGATCAGCGGTGCCAGGTGTTGCGTTATCGTCTCCCACTTCGCAGGCGCGCCAGTCTCCTGTCCAGTTCGCAGATGCGTACCGACACCATCGTCCATGGCGGTGTCTTCACCGCGGAGCGATACGCTGCAGTGCCCTTTCGACCACAGTGCGCGGTCCAGGAGGACACAGTAGTCAGTCGCTTCGTGCGCCTTCGAATCTCCTCAGTTCTGCTGTTCTCGTCGGCCATAGTGCATCGTGTCCTACATCGAGCGAACGTTGGACTGCTCCTTCTGCCTCACGCGTCTGCTTTCGTGGTCACGAGTCTATCAGCCTGCCAGGCCGTCGGCGGGCACCTCCGTCGATCACGCTGTTCGTTCTCCGAGATGCGCGGAAGCTGTCGTCGCTGTGATAGACTATCAGTAGTACCGCGGCGACGGTCGTCTTGCAAAGTGTCGACCGCGACCACTCGTTGTGCGTGCGTGCCTCGACCGTCCTTCTGCGCTCGGGTCCGTAGCAAACAATCGATTTTGCGGCTCTTCCTTGTTTGCTTCAGGCGTCGAGCGATACGGCGAGCCCGCTCGGGGCATGGTGTCAGGTGTCGGTCATTGTCTGATCGACTCAGGCCCAAGCTTGTCTCCCTCGGAGACGACCTGCTTAAAGGGGCGCACGTCGGCGTCCCTGTCTTGCGCGTGCCGGCGGGCTGCTGTGTCGATCATCCCGTTCGTTCTCCGCGATGCGGGGAAGTCGTCGTCGCTGTGATAGAGTCTCAGCAATACGGCGGCGGCCGTTGGGCGTGCGTGCGTGCTTTGCATGTTCCTCTGCGCGTCGCAAATTCGAGTGCTGTCGAGGTACCGAGGATCGATAGCCTCGTCCTGCGATGCATCCAGCCACATCTCGCACGCCTGCCCTCTGCTGTGCGTGGCTACCGGTTGACGGCGTCCGCGATGGCAAGCCTGGGATACCCGCGACCCCGTACCGCACGTCTCGCACGCGCCCTTCCTGCGTGTCCGTAGGAGCAACCCACCTATCACGAGATCACCGACCGACGTTTCCCTCTCTCTCCTTTCTCTCCATCGAACCTCGACGGCCCACGGGTGAGCTGTGCGCGGCACAGTCGTTGCGAGCCTCGTCGTCGTCGAGCACGGTGGGAACTGCGGTGTTGTCTCGTACTCCGCAGGCGCGCTAGCGTCCGGTGAAGCAACGCACCAGTTCGCATTTCGCAGTTCGCGCCGCCCCGCTATGCGCTGCCCGGTTGTCGTGTCCGGGTTGTGCTCGGGGCAGCCAAGTCTCTACTTGTGCACGGGCGCGCGTCGCCTTCCCTGTCCTGCAGCCTATCGGACGGGCGGCGTCGATCACGTCGTTTGTTCGAAATGCGGGGACGACGGTACCGCTCACGTATGCTCGGAGAGCCTGCACTGTTTGCGACTGCCGCCGTGTGCGCCCCATCGTGCGCTGAGCGTGGCTGTGGCTTCACAAGTGCGGAGGGCGAGGTGCGGTGCGGTGCGTTCTGATTGTTTACGTGCGACGTGCCCAGTTCTTCTTTGCGCGTCGTGCTCGAAGCAGCTAGGTCGGACTATCACGTCTGCGTCCAGCAGGGCACGCATCTGCTTCCCTGTCTCCGAGTCTATCAGTCTGGGAGGCAGCTGTGTCGATCGTGGCGTTGGCTCTCCGCGATGCTGGGAACTGTCGTCGGTGTGATGGACTGTCAGCATCACGGCGGCGGCGGTCTTCCGAGGTGGTGGCCCCGACGATTCCCTGACGGGCCCGACGACGATCCTCCCCCTGCGCTTTCGTTCTCGTTTTTTCGTTCCTGCATAGACCGCATGCTGACCCAACCCTCCGCACACAGGCCGGGTCGAGTTCCGAATATTCCTGATCATGTACCTCATCACGCTCCCGCTGCAGCTGCTCTCGACCGGCGCGTTCCTCGAACAGGGCTCGACCGCGCTCACTGCGATCTCCGCCGTGCACGCCGGGTTCGTCGCCGCGACGTTCTGGGCGCTCCTTGGCAACGCCATCGTCAGCACGCAGGTCGTCGAGGACGGCACGATGAGCTCGTTGGTGGTGAGTCCGAGTCTTGGTCGTCTTCTGATTCCCCTACCCTCCTCCCTGCTATGCCACGTCACGTTGTACTGACGCTTGCACACAGCCGTTTGACTTCGGCATCCTCGCCTTTTTGGCGGCGACGATCTACATTGCGCTCGACGTCGGCTTCTCGTTCACGAGCGTGTTTGGGCCGTCGACCCCTCCCGATGCACTGGGCAGCATCCCTTTGTTTGTCTTGACGAGTATTTGGCCGGGCGCGTGAGTGTTTCTCCTCTCTCTTGCGTTCGCAACCCCTATCCCACTGCGCCTTGTCTGAGCATCTGCCCTGCTACTCATGCATCGCACCATCCTCCAACACCGTGCTCGAAACGCTCCCTCCTCACCGTCCCCATCCTCCACGATCTACTGCGTCGCGGCGCACTCTCTGCCCTCTCACTCGTTCCTCCTTAACGTGGGCGTATGGTGGTGATTGCATTGTACGATGGACGAACGGACGCTGACAGCCCGTGTTCGCCCGCAGCGCCACAATATTGTACTTTGGGATCATGGCGTACGTCGTGCTCGGGCTGCTCAACGAGGTGCGCCCGATGTGGTACTACGTCCTGGCTGCGGTCCTCTTCGTCCTCAGTCAGCTGGACTACTTCTTGCTGAGCAAGGTCATTTGCAAGGTGCGTCGCGCGTCTTCCGTGCGTTTCCGGCGTCGAGGACTGACGCATCTGCTTTCTATCCTTGCGTCTGACCCACCGCCCTCCTTTCATTCTTCCATGCGCACTCGCGAACAGGCGGCAGCTACGGGCGCGGTGAGCAAGGTGGACGGGTCGTTCATTGCGACCATACTCGAGACGGCCGCCGTCGGCGTGCTGTACTTGGCATGGCGCAGTATTACGGAAGGTGCGTCTCACATGCTTCAGCCTGTCTCTCGTTCCGTCCTCCATGTCCTCCACGCCACATCCCGCCCCTTCCCACTCGCGACACCGCTCTGCGGCGCGGCTCGACTCTCCTGTCTCATGTCACGCCCTCCCACACCCCCTTGTTTCTGTGTTTCACCCAGGTCGTCGTCGCTGTGCTGTTTGCCATTCCGCTTGATCGTTGCGTTCTTGCGTTGCTCTCCATAACGTCTTGTTCACCTTTGCTGACACGCTGCGCTGCAGAATCGTGGGAGGACGAGGTGTACTACCCTCGGTGACACTGACACGCCGCACCACTGCGCGCGAGCCTCGGACGCCGCCCCCAACCCGGGGCAGAGTGTCATACATGCATCGCACGCCCGCGTCCGCGCACGCTGCTGCTGCTGCTGATTTACGCCGTGTCACGTCTCCTTCACGCTCGACGTCTTCCCTTCCTGTTCTCCGCTGCCCGCTGTTCTACTAGACACCCGCCTGCCCGCCCGCTGCGCCGCCGTTCCCATTTCTTCACGCCCGGACACCCGGCACCCGGCTTCCGGCACTCGCGCACCCGCGCACGGCGACCCACACGTTCATTCCGTTCCCGTTCCCGGTCCCTCGCACCCCCCTCCCGTGTACTTTTGTTGTTTGTTCTCTATGCTGTGTCCGACAAGCCTCGAAGCTTGAAGTCTGGCGATATATCCCTCCGTATACGTACTCGTACTCGTACGCTCGTGTCCTATGTTTATTGTCTATACCTTCCCTTTTCTGGTGCCCCGCGCCGTCTGGCCTTGGCTTCTGTCTGTGCCGATCGTGTTCTTTTCTTGCACCCTTCCCCGGATGAATGTCTGATTGCGTATCATCTCGTATTCCGTATCTCGCATCTCTGTTACAGTAGTCGCCGCGACACGACACGTACTTAGTTCCACCTGCACCTGCACCTGCAAGCTACAGTAGTCCAGCGGACTCCTAATCGTGCTGGATGCGGGCCCACGGCCGGAGGCTGGTAGCTGGTAGCTGGTAGTTGGTATGTACCGACATCCGCATGTACGAGTACTCTACATGTACGCGAGCAATGCATGCATGGGTTCGGCCGTGGAAAGGCATGGTGCAATTGTACTGCGTGCCCGTTCAAGCGAGTCGTCGTTGGCAGATAGATAGATGGATGGACCAGTAGTCGTGGGACCGTCGCGGTGCAGCCTCTCGAGGCTGTTGCAAGGAAGCGTACATACATGTGAAGTACTATGTCGCTGCGCGGCACGACCTTGTATTCATATTCTGCCTTCCGGAGCGGGGTCCTAGTCTGATTGAGACAGGCACGGGGGCCGAGTGCATGGAAGTAGGTACAACAACGATGCTTAGCGATACAAGTACATACATCAGAGAGACACAGACACAGGACCCCGGGAGCGAGAGCGAGAGCGCGAGGGAGGAAGCTCGACCTTGACATGGCGTATATGGGAGGAAACAGAAAAGGGTATCGCAAGGAGCGTGTGTGGGAGATCTCCGATCCCGACAACCCGTATGTAACGAAGGAAACACTGAGAATAAAGGGCGCAGGGGGTGCGGCGTGCTGCGAAATACGAAACGTGCAATGCGAAACCGGGAGCTCTAAGTTATTATAAGGGTACGAGCAGCGCATTACGCAGGGATACCCTGACGGCCACGACCACAGGAAGAAACTTGCAGGCAAGCGAACGCGACAGAGGACGAGAAAGAAATTGGAAGGAGACAGAGACGGGAGGCGCGCCGGTCGCACGGCACGTACCATGTCAAAGGTGAAGACCACCGCGTGTATCCAGACACAGAGCCCGAGCCCCCTCCGGGCCCCAGGGCAGGGAAGGGCAGGGCAGGGCGTAAAGCGCACCCACGACGCCGCAACACCGCGACACCGCGACGGCGATCGATCAAACGCAGACCGCGCACACGCGCTGCTTCACTTTGTGCTCGACCTCGACGTACACCCACCGGTCGTCCTTCACCTCGTGCTTCTTGCACTGCACGACACGGTGCAGCAGCGACTTTGTCCGCTTCAGGCTGAGCCTGCGCTCCCTGTCCGCCGTCGAGGGCCCGCACCCTCGCGCGGTGGGAGTGCCCCCGACCCCGCTCCAGGTAGACAGGTCGGACGAGGCGGTCGGGGCGGGGGAGGGCAGGTGGTGGTTGAAGGTCTGCCGTGCGAGCACCTCCGCGGGGTCTGCGGGCCCGGGCGGGGGCGAGCGGGACGGGCGGTGCTTCTTGAGTCTGCGGCCAAACTCGAGGGGGACGTTGAAGCAGATGTTGCGTTCGGCGTCGCGCAGCGTCGACCAGGCGGACTCGTGCACGCTGGGGGCGCTGTTGACGTACGTGCGCTCGCAGGAGTACTGCTCGGCCTGCGAGGGCTCGTCGACCTCGACGTAGCGCGATGTGGACGTCGTCGTGACTGAGAACGCGGACGACTGCACACACGGACATGGGCGCATGACGCAAGGTTGTGTCAGGACATGGGAAGGGGCGTCGGATAGAGTTGGAACATACCAGGTTAACTTCGACCATGACCGGGGCGGTTCCGAACGATCCGGTCGTCAGCCTGTGGTCCTCGAAGAACCCCTCGTCCGTCACGTCGCTTCTGGCACTGTCCATGTACCCTTCGCAATGCCGTACGCCCCGTCCAGTACGTACACGCAGGTCCGGCCGCTTCGGATGCATCTCACGGCTGCGACGGAAGGGGTTGTTCATCAAGGTCCTGCGGAAAGGCAAACCCGCTAGCGACGCGAGCGCCATTGACGAGGCAGCGGCGGGGCTGTCGGGGGCGGTATTCATCCCAGGCGGGATGCGTAGAACGCCAGGAGCAAGACAGGAACGCGAGTCCGCGTCGATCATCGCGTCGCGCGCGAACGCGAGGGAGTCAGCTCCAGCGGACGGGAGGACGTACCCGGGGCCCGTCGGCGTCGACTCGGCAAGGGCGAACGCGAACCGGTCGATGGTCAGTATCTGAGACTGGTCATCGGCATAGGGAATGTCGCTGGGAGAGTCGGCGGAGAGGTGATCGACCTTGCCTTTGTCTCCTTCAGCCGACTCGAGCAGGCCCGCCCCCGAGAAGGTCACCATGCCCTCCTCTTCGTCCCATATCGCGGCAAAGGTGAGCGCAGACCGAGGGGGCACGAGCTCTGACCATCTGTGCTCCGCCGGGGTGTCGAAGTCCTTCAATCGCATCCGAGCTGCCTTCAGCTGATCCTGGAAAGTTCTTTGTCCAGTACGCGAAGGAGAACAAAGGAGACAAAGAACGCACCTCGCTGAGTTTCGCTTGAGCGTGCATCGCGTTGTGTCTTGCGGGCGGGAGGTGCTGGTTGTACTTCGAAGAAGAACAGAGGGAAGGACAGAGAGCGAAGCCAGGCGTGCTCGAGGACACGGGAGGCGGAAGAGGGGGTAGGTGGAAGAGGGACGTATGTCCAGCACACGCGGCGGTCTTCACAGGGAAGAGGAGAGAAGAGGACAAAGGAAGATTAATATCGCAGCATTGGCAGCTGAAGACGGCCTCATGTCCGTCTAGCGCAGACGTCAGCTCAGAACGGGGCACGGAGGCACATTGACCCTCATCATTCGTCGCCCCTCGACCTCCCACGGCAGGCCCACGACGCGCTCAAAAACGCGCAGGACGCGTTCACGAGAAGCTGATCAGAGGCGTCACATCTTCTCGTGACTTGTGACTCCTCGCAACCTTGCCCCAGCACTCGTCCTCTCACCGCGTAAATCGCTGTGCCACATCTCATAGCCAAACCTGACAGACAGGCGTGCAATCTGATGTGTTCTCGCAGGCGGGATGCTTCCTGGGGAGCATCTCAGGTGGGATCTCGAGTACGACGACGAAGATGCGAAGCAGCGGTGAGTGGAGGAAAGGCGGATCCTAATCACCGGTCTCTATGCCTGCTATCGTCGGGCCGGAAGAGGTACGAGGTCACGCCCTCACAAAATGCTCACAGAAGGTTCGTGCCATGCAGATACGAGTCTGCAGAAGCCGTAACGGGCGCACGCCTCTCGATGATGTCGGGCATCTCGCATGCGAGCAACGTTGCGGGGCTGCGTATCTTCTCAAGCAACATACTCGTCCACAGTCCTAAAGCGGACAGGCGGGCGCAGGTACCGGAGTGACACAACCAAGGGCGGAGAGCTCTGAGCTTGTCCTACGAAGGTGGGAATGCATGGTCAGTCCGAGGACGTGAAGCAACAGAGGTACATACACACAAGCTCGGACAGCGAGGATTTCCATTGCGGGACTAGCGCAACCACGTCGCATAGGCAACCAAGAGGCCGCCTCGATGATGTCAGCTATCAGACAGACATGCAGACGCTACACGCACCGAGCCAGGTTCGCGGACGCGGAAGGTTCCGTCCTGCGAGGCACCGCGGGCTGGTGAGAGTACAGAGCCTTGGCGGCTCCGTCGGTCGATCACAAGCTCGCCTCGTGTGTCCTCATGTACATACCACAGATCTATCTCCATCGACGTGTGCCCCGCGACGACAGTCTGCGAGCGACTCACGCCCTCAGCAAGATGACGATACGCCTCCACGAAGCGTTCGAAGATCTGCGCGAAGTCAGAACCAGCTGACCTTTCAATTATTGAGCTACAATGTCGACGCAGACACGTTCGCCGCTTGTGCCCTGCGTTAGGCATAGGGGAATTGAAAGCATACCGGATGTGCGAGGGGATGCGGATGCATTGGGCACGGGCGAGGCCGTGGCCGCGGCTCGCCGCAAACGATACGTCACGACGTCGTCGATGTCCGTTTCCTGTGACCCGCAAGCTTGCGAGAGACCTTAGACTTCTTGACCGGGCCCCAGCGACGTTCGCGTGACTGCGCATCTCGCAGCACAGAAGACGCAGTCAGACTGCGTCGTAAGTATGTGGACGGATTCGAACCCCGTATCCTGCGCAGTCAAGGACAGAGGCAGAAAGCCAGTCCAACGCGAGCTGAACGTGTACCTGGACCTTCATGCCGTCGGCACCCCAGCGAGGCACGGTTTGCAGCTCCCACGCGCGCCGGGGAGCGAGCAAGAGACACGACGGAAATAAGCCATAAATCGGAAACACACGTACATTTCACACCTGCGACTCACTTGTTATGAGAAGTTGCCTACGGGTCATGCTTCGGGGATGGCGCGCAGTATATGGTAGTGTTACAAGGGTACGTCGCAGCCGATCAGCCCGCGGTTCATGAGCAAGAGACCCATAAACGCACCGTGCTAGTGACTGCTCGCAGTTTATCAGCCGGGACCCGGAACTCAGCGTGGTTGGGGGTTGGAGGAACGCCGCTGCAGTGCACAAGACGCAAGCGGTCCGCGGAGCGGCCACGTACCGCTCCGAGGTCGCCCACGACCGCGCTCCGCGCATGTCAGATTGTCGAGGTCCGGCCAAAGCGGGAAGTCCATGGTCTTCGCGTGCTGGGCGGTATATAACATGGGAACGGGTTCGTTCGAAAGCGCATCGACCCCGCCTCCAGCTGGAGCCGTCCTTCTACATCCGCGGATGTTTCGACTCTGCTCGTACAGCCACGTGATCTGCTGCGACTGCTTGCGACGACGACCTGATCTTGCCGGAGTCCCGTCCCATAGCTGACAAGAGCAGATGTTGCCCGTGGCCTGGGAGAGGTGGAAAGTGCCAGAGGAGAGGAAGAGCAGGGAAGACAGCAGACAGTCGAAACTGAGGACCAAGCTTCACGTAATCCACCGGGAGCCTTCGCGGAAAGTCTGTCCCGCTGACGGGTGCGGTTGACAACAGTGATGAGCGGGCTTGCATGGCGTCATTTCGCCTATCGTGCGGTCGTTCGGAGACGAGACGGTCACCAGGCCCTCTCCGCGACAGACGCCGTTACATAGATCTGTATTGAGCTTATAGATTATCGAACAATTGCAGGAAACAGAAGCACGACAGACGCACCTCCAACCGTGACTGTAGTCTTCCACGTCGGCAAAGCGCGATGTTACGTGGTACCTGGAGATCACTGAGCAACACGAACGAGGGCCAAGGTCACGCACACAGGGCAGCTCCATTCCATCTCCGATGATACCGACCGCAGTGTCGAGCTTCCGGTCCCCGGATCTTCCACTCTGAATATGTGCTCCGCTCAAACTGCATTACGGTAGAGGCAGCGCTCTGCGATAGTCGAACTTCGGCAGGTGTATCGGTGAGAACGCATCGTGCTTCGCAGCTCGCTCGTGCTTCGTGGGCGGCGGTGTGTTTGTGCTGTATATGTGCAGCATCAATGCGTCAATACGCGGGCGTGTGACTTGCACGGCGAAGCGATCGTTTCCTGCGTTTTCGTCTCGTGCGATTGGTCGGATTCGTGCGGACTGCGACGATGTGTGAGTTGAGCTTCCGTCCTGACCTGACATCGATCCCTACCCGCCCGCGGAGTGCCACGGAAAGACACACCGTGCCTCGTCGCCCTCGGGGAGCCTCCAATACCCGACCTCGACGTCCCACCCGTCCCGCTTCTCCCACGTACACACCCCGCCCTCCCCGACGTCGAGCCGGTCGACGTGGCTGCCAATTGAGTACAACGCGCCCTCATTCAGTACGATGTCCCCGCCCATCGGGCGCGGCAGCCGCACACGGTCCACCACCAGGCGATGCAGGCGGCACCCCACGTCCACGCGCCGAGCCAGCATCGGGGCGACTTCCTCGAGTCCGCGCCCAGCGATCAGCTGGAAGCTGAGCGTGGCGAGTTTGGCGCACGGGAGGACGTTGCCTGCCGGCGTGAGCGCAGCGCACACGGCAGCGATCATGGTGTCCGACGCTCCATCTTCCTCGTCGGCCTCGTCGTCATCAGGGAAGGACATGACTCCGAGCACGGACAGGGACGTCAGGTGCTCGAGCGAGGGCAGCAGCGTCCAATCCCGTAGGGAGATGCACAGCGTGCGGATCGCGGCGAGGGGGAGCATCTCCCCGAGGCATTGCAGCCACTCGTACCACACACTGGGCTCGCCGCCGTCCCAGGCAGCCTGGATCCATACGGCCGCTGCCCTGTCGTCGCTCTCGGCGAGGAAGTACAGCCGGGAGCTGTCCGCTGCGAGCTCGAGACGAGTCAACGGGGCGAGGAAGGCGAGCGAAGGCAGGAGGTTTTCGCGGGCGGTGGTGTGTGACTGTACGGGGGCGTCATGGATGCGAATGCGGACGTTCCGTGGAAGGACGAGCGAGGCTATGAGAGCCCGTGCACCCTGGAGAGTGCCGCCAGAGGAGGAGATGCTCCGGAGCTTGAGTAGCGGCACGGGCGCAGACGGGGGTCGCAGGTCGAGGTCAAAAAGAAGATAGCTCCATGCCTGACCAAAGTGTACCGACTCCAGGCGGGGGCAGTTGGAGAGAAGATTGGTGACTACCGTGAGAGGAAGCTCCTCCATGAAAAAGTAGGATATGTTGAGATGGACCAGGTTGGGGAAACGGTTCGCGGGAAGCCAGTGACGGACGTGTAGCAATGCCATTGCGCGCAGACTGGACAAGTCTCCTCGAAAAAGCGTCGGTTGGGCCTTCACATCGATGGCACTGTGGAGCTCACACTGCAGCGTGAACACTTCCAGACAGGGAACGGGAAAGTCGAGGCGGGACTCGACGAAGATATGGGCGGCTTCAAGACGGATATCAAGTCGCTGGAGACGGTCATGCGAGGACTTGAGCAGTATGTCATGATCAACATCACCGCGAAGGCAGGCCGAAACTGAGATGGGGACGGAACGCGAGCGCTGGAGGAAGACGAGTACACGAGGCCAGACGCGGTCATCGATACGAGACCAAAGCAGAGGGATGTCCAGTGCAATGGCGCGCCAGCGACGACAGACATGCGTGATGCGCACGATGGATGGCTGGATATCGTCGTACCAAGGCCATGTCTCGATGTCGAGCTGGGGATGGGGCGCGGTCTCTCGCCAGAGCGACTTGAAGATCAGGCCGACGACCTCCGTTGGCAGGCGGTCGACTGGAGACGGCGAAGAGCGAGGGGGGTAAGAAGCGAGACGAGTGAGCGTGTCGTCCAACATAACTCAGACGCAGAGAACTGTCAGACGGGTCAGTCGCTGCCCACGATGAGCAAGACAGAAACTGTTACAGATCGTGCGACGCCGACGGTAACCATTGACGAGCGCAGTGGCCTGTTATCAGCGTGAGCAAGCGTAACATGAGTGTATGGCGTGAACGTACGTTGTTTGATGTGGACGAGGACAAGAAGGGAGTTGGATCGATGCAAGCAATGGTGGGATGAGGGCACGAGGTCAAGACAGCGAGAATCAGACGCTTGCGTTGCCGCAGGTGTAATCGAGCTCGAGAAGCGTGAGGAACGCAGGCCGCTCGCCGTGGATGGCGGCGAGGAAGGTACGGGTCGGTGTGAGCAATGACAGTCTGCAGAGTGCAAGATGGACGCAGTGCGACTGGTACTGAGCGAGGAGTGAGCTTCGCCGTGGGTGCGTTTGTGATCAAGACGCGTGAGACGAGAACAACATAGGGTTGCTCGTTGTGGACTTCGGCAAGCAGAAGGGTCCCCCTCGACGTAAGCAATATATGGCGGTCTGGGGAGAGCACGCTGCACACGACAAAAGTCAGAGTCTTGTGATCGCACAGATTTAGCTGATGTCCGCGCGTCGGTGAACGTACGCTGCTCGTTGCAGACCTCGGAGAGGAGAGAGTCCGGGCGAATGTGTGCAATCGCGTGCAGAGAGCGCGGTGTGTACACAGCGGAACTCAGAGGCGTATTGTTGAAGGTGTGCGTGCGAGATTCCGTCGCGTGCGACCCGCGTGAGGGGAACCAGAGGTTCAACGTTGCTCGCTGTGGACGACGGCGAGGAGAGGGTCGGGGTCGATGTCAAGCATGGCGGGCCGCCGCGCGACGGATATGTAATTATGGGCGCCTGCAGCGCTACGCAGGACTCCGCCACCGCAGCCGATGGACGCCTGCTGTCTTCGTCTCGTCCCTCCACCTCTCTTCACCGTCTCATGCGATGAGCTCGACTGCTGGTCTCTCTCGGCGTCGTGTACCAGCCTCCGCCTCGTCCACCGGCGACGATGATGTCGACAACGCCTGGGGACTGAACGGCACCGCCTCCTCAAACGGCGGCTCTGCCTCGCGCCCGGATCCTCCACATTCTCCTGCTCTCCACGCTGGCTCTGCATTCGAAGGCGGGAGGAAGATCGCGTACGACCCCCGCGACCTGGAGCGTGAAGACGAGGATGCCCGGATGGGAGGGAAACCTCCGCGGCTGACCATCATGGAGGAGGTTCTCCTCCTCGGTCTCAAGGACAAGCAGGTGAGTATACCCACGCTCTGTCCATCTTCACACCTGGTTGTATCTCGGCTGTCGTCTACGCGCAAGTCTCGCCCGGGAGAATTAGGCCAGCGCGAACGAAGGCGCGCCGACGCGCGACTTGTGCGGAGCTTCACGCTCCTTGTCGTCATGCTAGGCACCGCTGCACTGTTGAATGGAGCACGAGAACCCTGTGGCCGGACAGGCGCCATGTCGCTTTCGTTGCGCCTCGCTGTGATATGTGCAGTTGGCGGATCTGCACGATTTCGGTGCTCTG
Source organism: Sanghuangporus lonicericola (assembly GCA_016618145.1). Lineage (NCBI taxonomy): Eukaryota > Fungi > Basidiomycota > Agaricomycetes > Hymenochaetales > Hymenochaetaceae > Sanghuangporus > Sanghuangporus lonicericola. The sequence goes on from WJSG01023017.1 coordinate 19,327, forward strand.
TTTTCTCTTTTGAGAGGCTGCGTGACATCTTCGGCTTGCGCTGCCAGCTATCGCCTCCAAGCGCAGCCTGTGTAGGTCGTATCTCGAGAATCCCGAGCCTTCCGTCGGCCTGCAGTCTGTCGCCTTATGTGGCTAGCGAGACCGACACCAGTCATACGGAACTTCGTGCCAACTCGATATGACCGAATCGCTGTACCTAATGGAGTACTGTGTCGTACATATTTGAGCGCGTCCCATGGCCTCTGGGTCCGCACTACTGCTCACGCTTGCTGACCCCCATGACAGGGCTACCTCTCGTTCTGGAACGACAACATCTCCTACGCACTGCGCGGCTGCATACTCATCGAGCTCGCGCTCCGGCGCCGCATCGCACTGGTCAAGGACCCAAATCGGAGACACCTCCCGCTCCCGGAACGGCTCGTCGAGGTGCTCGACGACCGACAAACAGGCGAAACGATACTGGACGAGACGCTGCGGATGATGAAGGGCCAGGAGCACGAGAAAATGGCCATCAACAGCTGGATAGACCTTCTCAGCGGTGAGTGTCCCCGTCCCGTCCCTACGCGGCCGGCCGACCTGCGCGCGGGACCCGAGTGACGTACGCCGAGGCTGATCGCCTCCGCACTCGTCCATCCTCGCAGGCGAAACATGGAACGTGATGAAGATTGGCTTCCAGCTCAAGCAGGTGCGCGAGCGGCTCGCAAAAGGGCTCGTCGACAAGGGCGTCCTGCGCACCGAGAAGCGCAACTTCCTCCTCTTCGACATGGCCACGCACCCTGTCGCGGACGTCCGCACCAAGGAGTCCATCNTGTCGCGGACGTCCGCACCAAGGAGTCCATCGTCGGCCGCGTCGTCTCCCTCCTCACCTCCACCACCGCCGCCGTCCCGCCCGCCGCGCTCAACAAGGAGGGCACGCAGTGCCGCGTCATGCGTGCCGTGTGCCTCGTCTCTGCCGCGTACGCCGCGAGCGTGCTCGACAACGCGTTCGGGCGGCTCACGTACGAGGAACGTGAGGCGGCGTTCCAGCGGTGCGACGAGATCCTCGCGGAATTCTCGACGTGGCCGTTTGGGAGCACCGGGTCCGGGGGCACGCGGAGCGCGGCGGCGAGTCGGAGGAGGGAGGCTTCGAGGATTGGGATAGGCAGTGCGGGCGTGAGTTCAAGGGAGGTCGTGCTGGGGCTTGTGCAGGAGGTCAAGAAGGAGATGTTGGGCGGGGAGGAGGACTTGTGTTTCGAGCTTATTGCCGGGGTGTTGGAGGTACTGTCTAAACTCGATTCGCTGCTTTAGGTCGCTATAATATCCCCTACTCTGGACCGTGTTCATGTATATGTTATTGATTGCTTTGAATCCTGGTTCGATATATTCTCGGAGGGACAGCTCAAGTCCACATGTACTGCGGCATCACCGATATTGTTCATCCATATGCGAGTGGGTTTCTTGCAAGCCCCTAGGACTAAGATGCTGCGCAGTGCGCACAACTCGCACGACGCGACCCGAGCGAGAGTCAAGTCGACGCTGACGACCGGCTCTCTTGCATCCGACTGGCAAAAATACCAACTTGGCTATGAATGATGAGAGTGGGATTCGAACCCACGCCCGTGAGGACCAGATATCAGAAGAGCTCCTTAGTCTGGCGCCTTAGACCGCTCGGCCATCTCACCATGTGTGGATGACGCGACTGGCAGCCTCCCTGGCCAGAACGAATTGCGCGGCCCACGCTGAGACGACGAGGACAATGTTCATCAAACTAAGTATGCGGGGACGGGTAGTCGTAGCTAACTTGATTACCTGTTGTTACGACGTGCCGATGCGCGTTTCGAGCCAAGACATGCTTGGGACTTCGAAGCTTCATGCGTAGAGTCTACTTATCGTTTGAGCTACTGATGTTTAAGTCGGCGCTTATGCCGAAAAGCATTGACTTCCACCGATATCCCTGCCAGTGTCCTACCAGGCCGAGAAGTAGTGGAGCTCTGTCTGTCGGAAATAAGTGGTGTCTTCTGCCAGCCATTTCTCCATAGTTCTGTGGCTGGTCTCGATCAGCATCCATGGCACCCGAGTTGGGAGTTCCATCAAACGTCAGGGGGCTAGAGACGGAGTAGAGGAGACAGGTGAGTTACTGGGACTTTGTTGCAGGGTGCATCGACGAATAACACTCAACGCAAGGCGCACCATCCGCTAGATTCAGCAGGGACGATGACGTTGAAGTTGCAAGTCGGTCACTGCCGACGAGCGACACAAGGCGACATGCTTACTCCGCGCGTTGCCGCAGGTAAGTTCAGCAAGGAGGCTCGGGTTTTTGATCGCCGGTTCGTAGCCCGGCTGCGCAAAGCTGTCCGGACTCCTTAGGCTCCATATTTACGACGACACCATCCCAAAGGGCGTTGGACGCATTGGTTAAGATAACCGCTGAGACAAGTCAGATCGTGACGGTGGAACAGAGAGATGGTGAGTGAGTACGTCCCAATGTTGGAATGCCAATTTCCTGGGCACGCTGCGGCACACCATGTGCGATGCTCGTGCGTTTTATCACAAGCTGAAGCCTAAGCACAAGCCTTCTGAATCCGAAGCGGATACTATGTTCAGCCATAAGTAATCTTTAGCAGCCGTTAGCGAGCATAATGAATCAATGAAGTTGCACATGTAGTAGCGCGATGCTCTATGATGCGGTGGCGGCGGCAGGGCGTCGTCCTGCGTCGTCAAGGTGCTTGTCAGTGTGAGATCCTGATCTCGTTGAGTAGCCGATCATCCCATGACGTGCTTCCGCCTCTCACACC
>WJSG01023024.1:0-35207 GCA_016618145.1 Sanghuangporus lonicericola
TGTCGATGCAAAAGGTGTCGTCCCAGGCCCACTCCAGCCCGTTCTCGCGCGCCAGAGTGCAGAAGTGCTCGACCTTGGGCCATTGCTTGCGTCTCTGCGCAACCTTGAGATCTCGCATGTCCGCGAAAGTGACCTCTACGTCGCCCTTGACCCAGACATGAGAGAGGATGGCGTAAGGTGGCAAGTCGTCGTCCTCGAGGAAGTTCTGCATGACATATGTGTTCGTGTTGACAAGACGCATGATGGGGATCTACTTTCACGTACATTAGTCCAGGAAAATAGATGGCTTGTGCGCATGAACCTACCCAGCAACAAAAGGGGTAACAGGACCGATCCTTGAGATCGTTCGAAGGATTACTTATAGGCGAAGCCGCGAGACGATGGCCCCTCGGGACAGAACAACTGCACGTCGCGCGCATGACAGCGATGCGATGCCGCGGACGCAAGGAAGTACGGAAGACAACAGGGTGAGAACGCAAATGGAATGTGAGGGGACTATCGCGCGCGCCGCTCTCGCGCCCGGTATGCGAATTAACCATAGATGTTTGGCGCCCGATGGAAGCGAAGTCGCCCTGGGGTGTCATGGGTATGGCAACGATGAACAACGACATAGAGCCGTAACAAGTGGTCAGAAGGTGTCGTGAGGAACAGGCAATCAGTCAAACTCACATTGCTAGCACGGCCAGACGCCACACAGTGCCTAGCCGTGGTACTTCCTCTGGCAGGATGACGTTTGACACGACAGCGGCTTGCTCGTTACTCGCGGCAGGTTGGTACTGTTCCCGCTATCACCTGGAAGGTATCAAAAGCGCGACAGAAAAGTTACGACCCACCATTGAGAACGTGTCTGCGAGAGCATGTGTGTGATCAGTGAGGACCTGAACCAAACTCTGCACTGGTCTGGTTGCGATGGGCGATCGGCATACTCTGCAGGAAATTGAGCTTTGTAACAAGATAGGACAAAGTCGGTACAATATGCGCTTAATGGTTGTACGTTCGCTTGATGACGCTTCCGGGCGTGAGGCCATACGAATCGCTCGTGGGTCATGGATATACATTGCGATACTCTGACGCTGGACAAGAACTGCAACTCAGTCTTTGTCAGGCGCGACAGGCCTCCCAGAAGTGTGCACTCACCTACAACTATGATACACACACATGACACCTCCTTGCCAACGCCTCCTCTACGACCGCGAATGCCTCGTCAAGGCCTTACTCCTGAACGTCGCGTTGTACTGCAGCAAGTTGTTGATATCCCGCACCCAGTCGTCCTCCTTACCCGGCCCTACGCCCTCCCCGCTCAGCCCGCCAATCGCGCCGTCCTCGTCCGGCCGCATCTGAGGCGGCTCGGTGATTGACGAGCGGTTGATGCATGGGATGGGGTGCAGCGACGCGCGGACGGTCACGGACTCCCCGGGCGACAGGACGTGCGAGATCTGGCCGTCCATGGAAAGCCCAGCGGATGCTCGGGATCGCTCGCTGATCTGGGGTACAGAGTCAACATCAGCGCGTCGATGTAAGTAGAACCGGATGTGCTACTCACTCGCAGTGTGATAGACGAGGAGGAAGGGAAGACGAGAGGGCGGAACGACAGGCTCCGAGGGCAGATGGGCGTCAACACCATCGCACTGAGAGATGGATGGACAATCGGCCCTCCTGCAGAGAGCGAATAGGCTGTCGAGCCGGTCGGAGTTGAGACAATCAGCCCATCTGACTGGACAGACCAATGGAGGTAATGGGTACAGGTAGGACACGCCCAAGGAGATTTAACACGTACGACTGCTTCAGTCAGATGCTGACCGTCCACGAACACATCAATGGTGTTCAAGTGCGGGCTCGAGCCGCGGTGCAGCGCAATCTCGTTCATCACTTGCCAATCTATGCGAGAATGAGACTTGGGTCATCGGCAACATTTCAAGGGAAGAGACGCGTACCATCGCAATGCGTGTCGACGGGGGAGCCGCCAGAGTCTTGGAATGAGCACGAGAGGCGCATCCGGTGCAAGACCGTGATGCGTCCCGCGAACGCGCTGTCGATCGCTTTCGTGTAGTCGTCGATGTCTGCATGCAGCGTCTTCAGTCCGGTACATATACCACATGACGTCACTGTAGTGTACTCACGAAACGGCAGCAGGAATCCCAGCGTGCCCATCGAGAAACTGAGCACTGGCGGTACAGCTCCAACTTTGAAGAGAGACGACGCGTGTAGTATGGTCCCGTCTCCGCCCAAGGTGATGACAAGGTCTATCGGTTCTGCGTCCGGTCCTGCGGGCGGGTCAGGAAGTATCCAATGACACTTCCAAAGTGTGTACGCACCGGGTCGCCACACCTTGGCACCTTCGGGGATGTCTGGTCTGTCTTCATGGTAGACCTGTACGTCGGGATATTTCTCGCGGATGTATCTACGCGTGTTCCTTTGAGGACGAAACACAGATCGTGGCAGACGTACTGAGCACGTACGTCAACAGTGTCTCTATTGCTTCCACCACCGGTTTCGTACGGAGCTTGTTGACGATGAGGACGGACCTCGGGGAGATGCCATTGTTGACGCGTCTAGCTTATGAGATATTCAGCGACATCTCGTAGGAGCACAAGCGGGGCGGCTGGACGCGACGCCCACGTCTATCGGCTGCCTTCATGGTGTCTCGCTCCCGGTGATAGTGAAAACCCGACGTACGTTGCGTATGACCGATGCCTCTGTACTTCACCAACTATTCTCCCTGTACGGCTCCCCTGCGGTATTGAAAGTGGCCTTTTCTGGAACGTATGCAGCGGGCGGCGAGCGACGAAGCGGGACGAGGAGGCTCTACATGCCGCGAGAGCAATCGAGAGCGAAGATAGAGATTTCGACATGGCGATCTGATATTTTACGAACGAGTGTGAACCACCGAGAATGTCCCAATACAGGTTGGAGCGGGGCAGAGATATGCTCGAGTAAGTATCAAGAGCCGGATGTTGCCAAGGTCGAACGTATATGGACGGCAGCCAAGCTGTGAGTCCGACGACAGAAGGGAGCTGAGGACGACAACGAGATGACAGCAGACGCGAGAGTCGACAGCCGTTGCGCGAAGTCGTGGTACGAGGTCAAGTGGCCTTCACAGGAAGCGCCCAGGAAGTTGTAAACAGGTATGTGTAGGGACATCGCTCGATTTCACTTTCCTACATCGATCGTGTCATCAAGTAGAGCTGAGATACATTGGCTAGGTAGTAATATACAACACAGCTGGTCCGATACATAGTCTGTATAACATATCGAAACTACGCCTCGACGTCTCCAAGCAGCCCGAACATCCCACCCCTCGCCGCACCCACGCCCCGACCAGCCGACTTTCCTGTGACCGGAGCGGCGGCCGCGGCAGCAGCAGCTCGCGCATGCGCCTTGGCCTTCTTGTCCTTCTTTTTCTGCGGGAGCACCGAGTATGCATCCTCGAGGCCCTCCAAACACGCGCTCCAAACCTCCTCGGACGGCTGCCCGGGAGGAAGCGGCACACTCCCGCTGAGCAGCGCATGGCACCGCGAGCCCGAGAACCGCCGCGCAGGGCTGTCGATGGTCGAGGAGAGGAGAAGAACCTGCGTGAGCTGCTCGATCGCGTCGACCGCCGTGGACACCTGCGTGACGAGCTGGATGTGCCGTTCGAGGGGAAGTGCGGGTCCTGCGTCCGCCTCGGGAGGTCGGAGGTTGACGGCGTCTTGATGGGGGGAGAAAGAGGCTAGGACGGCTCTGGCTTCGGCCTGGGTCCACCGCTCGACGATGCGTTCTTTCACGCCGGGGTTCTCCTGCGCACGGATATGCATGGTCCGCACGACCCAGCGCACCGCCAGCACGCCGACGAGATCCTCGTCCTGTACCCTGGAAACTCCAGGACAGCTCGATACGAGCGCATTGAGGAGCACGGCCCTTCGGGTTTCCTCCGGCCAGAGCTGAGGCGGCACCACGAGGTCATGAGGGATGTCGAGCGACACACTCTTGAGCAGCTCAGCGAGTGGCGGGACGGTGACCTCCTCACCAACAAGTCGCGTTCCGCGCCGGAGGTACTCCGTGATGACCTTCGGACGCGAATTCTGCGGCGCCGCAAACATCGACACAGGATGCGGGACGTTCGTGCCCTGCGCATCCCCGTCAAGCTCCTTCAACGCGCCCCGCAGACGTGCGAGGGGGTCCGCCCCGGCCTCTTCATCGCTCTCATCCTCCTCCACGACGTCGACCAGTTCGTCCTCATCCTCTTCCTCCTGGTCTTCCGGCTCCGACTCTGACTCGGGCTCAGGCGTATTCGGCAAACCAATCCCCGCATCAAGCACCGCGTACGTCCACATCCGAATTGGCCGCCCGACGGTCCGTTGCACAGTCTCCTTGTCCGGGTCCTCGAGGAACATCCGCGGCCACATCGTCGCCGTGTGCGCCGTGTCGAGAATGTGCGGGTCCAGGACGCCTTGCCGATATGCTGCGACGTACCGCTCCTTGACCTGCTCGAGCGGGTCTTCGGCGCGCACTGGAGCCTCGAGCTCATCGTCCAGAGCAGCGTCCCGAGACCGGATCAGACCTGAGAGCACGTTCACCATCGGGCAGGCTTCCGGCGCATGTAGCGGACACACGTCCGAGGCCCATCTCAAACCCACTTCTTCCCCGACGTCGTACCCCTGAACACCACTCGCAACGGCACCGTCGTCGTCCGTCTTCGGGATCGCATACTGCAGCGTCGCCTCCGCGATGCGCTCCACGACGGCCTCCCGCTCGCCCGTCGCAAACGTATCCAGTGGGCGCACCAGCAGCGCAGTGACCGCCGCGTCGATCAGCTCCATGACGCTCCCAATCGCCTGCCTCTTGCCTCTCTTCCTCCCCCCGCCCGCCACGCCGCCGAATGCCGCCGCAAGTATCTCGCTCAGCGTCCCCGCGACACGTGCGATGCGCTGCCCGTGCGTCAGCCCGCGCTCGAAGAACAACCGTTGGAGGTTCGACCGGCCCTGTGCGCGGATCTCTGCTGTCGTGACTGGCGGGGGACCCGTGTCGTCCGAGCCCGATGCGCCCGTGAAGTCGTTCCCGAGGAACGCCCCGAGCAGCGGGAGGAGCGAGACGGGGATCCCGAGGTGCGTAGCGAGCACAGACGGGTCGTACACCGCGAACGAGAGCCCGAGCTGCCCGTCAGGCTGCGGCTCTGCGGTGCTCAGAGCACTGGGCGGGAGAATGCCCCGTCCGGCGCGGTGGTCCTGTTTGTCGGCGCGTTTTCTCTTCGACTTGGCCTTCCGCACGGTCTGGAAGCCGTCGTCGTCCCCGAAGGCTGATCCCGTCTCCGTTTCGCCAGACACCGAGGCGGAGTAGACGCTACCCTCGCCGTCCCACGTTGTCGTAACCGTCCAGACCATCTCATCGAGCGGGATGTAGCCGCGGTAGCCCTCCGTGTTGAGGACGACAAAATCGGAGTCGCGGCCCGCGACATACGCATTCAGCCTTCCGGCGAGCGCGACGGCATACGGGTCACCCTCCTCATCTGCAAAGTGCACGTGCAGCGCTCCGCCAATGTTTTGTTCTGAGCGGGCGAGACGGAGGAGGGTGTCGACGCATACGCTGTACGCGAGCGGCGGGAGCATCGCAGTCTCGTGGAGGAACCGGGGCGTTGCGCGGGCGGTGGCGGAGGTGCGGAAGAAGAGGAGGCCGGACTGGATATGTGTCTGCGTGATGCGCGAGACGAGGGTCGGGAACTTGAGCGTCGGGTAGGGGCCTGTGAAACGTTAGTGAGTTTATAAGTCTCTGGCTGCACAGCTGCGGTATGCGTTGCGAGTGCAGTCGACTCGGAGTCGAAGACTCATACAATTGCAGAGCCACGGAGTAGCATTTCGCACGTCCGAGCTGGCAGCTTGTCTTTCCAATTACCCGCTATCAAGAGAGCAAACCCGGCGTTCGAGTTCGTGACCAGATTTGTCCGGTGGGGCTAGGGCATATAGAATCTCTGGTTGAACCGAAAGGCAAAGAACGTTGTCTTGGGGCCTATGAATATCTCACAAATGGTCGGTAGAGTTTCGACCCCGGTCTTTTCCTTCCAATGTGACCCGCACGATGCCCAGAGGTCTCGTGCGCGTATGTAGCATCGAGGGCGCTGTCACAGTGTGGCGGCGTGTGCGCTCCAAGTCAAGACAGTGGAGGTACTGGGGGTTGCGACGAAAACAGAAACCCACGAAGACTCCCATTTCCACTCTCCTCGTGAATGCAGCCGTCACTTCGGCCCATAAGCACTGAGTAGAGTGGATAGGCAGAGACAGTGGACGCCCGATCGACGTGAGGAAGATACTCTTCAAGGATGTCCCTACGTGAAGTTGCGGCGCGAGAGGTAGGGCTTGAGACGTCTCCAGATACGCGTGGAAGAGTCATGAGTTGTACGAGTAGGAGGCTGCACGTCCAGCCGTGAACTGCGGTAGGTAAGGTGCGCGACCGAATCTCCGACAGCAATGAACCTCCAACGCTCCGTCGTCCTCATTTGACCCGTGCCCTTCCGAGACATGAACGGCATATGGTGGGATGCGACGTACCGTCGAAAACGAAATGCAGCTCGAGCCCGACCTCCGTCCACGCCCGGACGACCTCCCGGACCAGCCTGGCGAATTCGAGGTACTCGCCGCCATACACCCAAGGAAGGTCGGCACAGTAGATTATCTCGTATATGAATCTGCAGAGTGAGGAATAGTCAGCTGTAGCCTGTACATGGGCTTCTTTGCGAACTCACGACCATGCGTCGACAACTACCGGAATGTGCTGCAGCTCAGCCTGCTGTAGGAGCTGAACGGTGCGTGAGAGGACATGCTTGTTCTCGCGAAGATAGGTGGTGAGGCCATGGACGCCCATGCCAACGATACATCGACGTCCCGGGGGCGAGAGTGCAAAAAGAGGGTCAAGGACGAGGAGAAGATGTAAAAAGATCCATCACAGACGCATGGATGACTGACGGAAGTGGGATTCGAACCCACGCCCTTTCGGACTAGATAGTCTTTCACTCCATCTTCAACCTGATTCTAGCGCCTTAGACCGCTCGGCCATTCCGCCATGTACGTTCCTCTGGCCTATTTGACGTGGGGAGCTCCATTCGTTTCTCCGCCTTATGTACATTTCAGCCACTCACTGCTCGCTCGCCTCTGGCCATGGATGCAGTACTTATGGCCCGAAGCTGTATTGAATCATGCGCATCTTCAAATCAACACCCAGTAGCTAGATGCTCATCCTACATCAAGAAGCGGGTAATTGTTATCTCCGACATACATCGTTAGTATGCAGAGAAGTCCGACAATGCGGGCATGTTGAAAGTAGTACACGAATGCTCAGACGATGTCGTATACCGGTGCGTGTCAAATCGCAATGAAATGTCATTCTGCAGTGCGCAAAGCTTACAGTACTAGCACGATGCCCTCGTCGTGCCAGTAGGTAATAACGATGGAGACGGCTGCGAAGACGCGTCTCTCCATCCCTCGTACGCCTCTTCGGCATACCTGAACAGCCTCTCCAACAACTCCCTGTCCTCCTGGCCAAGATCCTGCAGGTTCCAATCAGTCTCGGTGAAGTACAACGCCGTCTTCGTTGACAGCTTGCGCGCGACAAGCGTCTTCCATCGCTCCCACACCTCGGTGTCGTTCGGCAGCAGCTCGTCCAGGAGCTTGCGCGGGTTTGCGATCCCGACGTTCAGCTGCAAGGACAAGCACGAGAACACGACCATCGCAGTGCGCGACCGGAAGGCGAACGTGTTGATGTGGGTGTCCTTAAGACGCAGGATGCCGAGGAGGATCTTCGTCTGGTAGTCCTCCTTGTCCAACGACGAGAGGCACAAGTTGTATACCCACGAAACCGCGAGAGACGCCACGAACATGATCTGCCCGAACAGCTGCCCCTGAGGAATGATCAGCAGCTGTACGATGAACTGCACGGTAAGGAGGACCGCGCAGTCTCCGATAGAGCTGTATCGAGGCTGACTCCCATAGTCGAGCTTGAAGCGGCCGTACTGGAGGGCGAGAACCGCCGCAAGCTCTCCGCGCAGCACTATCACCCGGTTGTCCTCCACCAGAACACTCACTCCGTGACGTGCGATCTTGGCTTGCGTCGGACGGGTGAAGACCAGCGTGCCCGAGCCGATGACGAGACACGCAATCCCGCTCGCGAGGATCCCGAGCGCAATGCTCGAGAAACACCACCAGTCACCCACGAGCGCGCACATCACGCACGCCGCAACGCTCGCAACGACCGGCAGCACCGCCAGCAGCCTGAACCGACTGCTCAGCTTCGGCGGACGCACGATCTCCGGCGGCGCATAGGGCAGGTCGATCACCGTGACCACCGAGGGGCTGGCGGCGCCCTCTCCCCCTGCTACCTCGCGCGCCCCGGCTCCGGACTGGCGGCGCACGAGCCGCGCGATGAGGTACGAGAGGTGTCCCGTGCGCGCGAGCCGCGTGCCCGAGTGCGCGCCGAAAAACATGGGGCCGGACTGGCCGTCGAGCCCGAAGAGCTCCGCGGGTTCGCGGTTGCGCCCGGGGAAGAGCCCGTCCCAGAGGCGCGAGTTGGCGAGCTGTCCGTACTGCTTCGCGATCTCGTACGCCCCGGGGGTGTTGTACCAGCCGCCCCAGCGGCGGAAGGCAAAGAAGTGCACGGTCGCCATGGCCGACACCGCGCCATCTCCGCCGAAGAAGCCGACGACGCCCGATGAGTCGAGGGTGAAGTGCGTAGACACGGGGACTTGCAGGACTGTTGGGCTGGGGGAGCGCGTGGCGAGGTCGACGAGGTTAGAGATCACAGGCATGACCTCGAAGTCGCTCGGAGATGGGGCTTGAAAGCGTAAGTACGTTTGGGATCTTATAAGTTACACGATGGTAACAGAAAGACAGAGAGATCTCGAGGGTCGTCCGAAAGCCTGCCAGAGCACACAAGGCCATGCGTTATCAGCATGGAACCCGCATACAGGTGCTTCGTGTGGCGATGGTTGTCTCCCGTAGGCAGAAATTGACGGGCCTATCGACGTGCTATGGCGATGACACGAGGGGGACTGACAGTAGTCGGAGCACGAGGACGACGCAAGATCTCGTAGTCGAGAATAAGTTTTGGGACGGTGGCCACAGCATAGCATGGTGGGTCTCCGGTGCGCTACTTGCTGCGGGAGCAGGGAGGTGTGGGACGGGGCCCGGTGAACAGCAGCGGTGCCTCACGGGAGTCACTGTCAGCGCATTGCTCTGTTCGATCCGGCGTGCTTTCAACGTGCCGGGATCACTTTATTCGTCCGCCCTCCTTGCGACCTTGAAGGTACTCCGGGTGAGCCTCTGGTCAGACGGAATGTACCGCTGTCGCACAAACCCGGGCCGCGTCGTAGCTTGGAGCGTACCCTTGCTCGTAGTTGCCGTCAACCGATCCGTGGCTTCCCAGAGCTGTCGTTGTAATCTCAGCCATGCGAAAGTAGTATGTAGACACACTTATGGGGCACTCACGCTCGCCTCCACCGGGCTGAGCTTGACCCATGGGCGGTCCCGCGGGCAGAGAGCGGCTTGAGACACAAGCTGTATCCGATCGGCGCCCCCTTGTGGCCTCGTTTTTCCTGGTACGCTAGGCAGTCCGCGCGACTTCTCCCGCACTGTGCCACCTCGTGTCGCAAGCTTGCCGTTAACGGTGGACTTCGTGCGACGTGAACTTGGTCACCGTGTCTGCCAAGCTGCAGTCACCTGCTTTCCCTGGTCTTGCTCAACGAATCCCTCGTTGACGGAGCTAAGTAGAGTGGTGTGAGGCAAGGAAGGTGCGTGAAGCTGTCACCTGGGTCGTCCGGACTGCGTCGGAATATGGCTCACCGCCGGAGCAGTGACCAGTCTGCAAAGTATTGAGAAACAAAACGCAATTGCGCCGACGAAGCGGCCGAGGTCGCGTGAAATTGTTTCAGGGCCTCTGTAGCAGCGAGTTGTCAGTTGTATTTGGCTCCTCACGCCGTACTGCAGAACGTGTGATCGTGGAAGTCTGCAAGCACGAAGATATGGTCAGTTAAGTATGGCATCCCGGACAGAGTATCAACGCGAATGCGAAAGCCTACGAACTACGAGCACTGAGCAGTCCTGGCTCCATACATGATACTGCGAATCACACACCACACGCGTCCACCTGCCAGTGAACGGACATCGATGTGGCGCTGTCACGTCTTGAACTGATCCAACAGAAGTCCAGAAGGCACAATGACATGGCATGCGAACGATGCAGCGGGCGGCCATTGGATGCAGGCAGGACTCGGAAGGCTACTTGGGAATGGCAAGTGGCAAGCCCGCATATGTGCTCCGCCAAAGGAGTCACCGCGAGACCGTCCGCAGAACGATCAACGAAGTCGGCGGGGCTACCGTTTGTCGGACGGTCGCCTGACCTTACGTATCTTCGTTGGACAGTTTGGGGCGCCCGGGACGTTCCCTCAGGTCCTCCTTCTCCGCGCACGGTCCAGTGATCCTCCTTCTCTCTTCCACTCCCCAGACTGTGTCGGATACTCAATGGCGCACATTTGTAAGAGCAGCGCTAAGCTTCATCCCGAGTCCGCTCTCAACTTCGATTGTCAGCGGTCTAAACACCAGCAAGTTTGAAGCCAGAGTGCGCACCACAAGTACTAGCTCGAGACCAACACTGGCACCGCGTATGTCTCGTCAATCGACGCTGTCTGTATCGCTCTGACGTTTCCGTCCGTCAGATACCAAATGTGGCTCTTGAAGACGGATGGCTCCTACGAGCTCGAGCAGTTCGCTTCCGACGACGACCGTCCTCCACACGCCATTCTCTCGCATGTCTGGGGCCCGGACGAAGAGGTCACCATGAAACACTTACGTGAGAACCTGACCAACGCGAAGAAGATGCCCGGATTCAAGAAGATCACGCAGTCGTGTGCATTCGCTCTCAATAACGGCTACGAGTGGATCTGGATAGACACCTGTTGCATCGACAAGACCAGCAGCGCCGACTTGTCCGAGGCCATCAACTCGATGTACACATGGTACGGCGAGGCGAATGTCTGCTATGCTTTCCTGCGCGATGTCGACGACTCGAACCAGGATCCAAGCGGCGAGGCGTCGTCGTTCAGATCGAGTCTGTGGTTCACTCGAGGGTGGACCCTGCAGGAGCTCATCGCCCCTCGTTCCCTGTACTTCTTGGCGCAAAATTGGGAATGTATAGGGACGAAGGAGAGCCTGGCGGGCTTACTGGAGGGCGTGACGTCGATCAAGCGGGATGTGCTGTTGCACAAGACTCCCCTCGAGAGCGTCAGCATCGCACGGAGGATGTCTTGGGCGGCGGGGCGGAAGACGTTGAGAGTGGAGGATCGCGCGTACTCGCTGATGGGCATCTTCAATGTCAACATGCCGACCATCTACGGGGAAGGCGCGAAGGCATTCATTCGACTCCAGCTCGAGATTATCCGTCAGTCTCCCGACCAGAGCATCTTCGCATGGGGCACGATACGCACGTACGATGACTTCATTCAGAAAGAGCCCTTCTTCACCGCGCGCTTAGAGGAGCCGTCCGAGCACCGCAGCCTGCTGGCATCGTCCCCCGAGATGTTCTCGCAATCCGCCAACATCGAGCCGATCACGCTCTACTCTTTCGTGGATAGCTTCCAGCAGCGGATTCCCATGCTCGATTACTCCCCAACTAACTACGGCATCCACATCCACCTGCCCATCATAGCCAAACGCGGCACGCCAAACTGCTTCGCTTTGCTTGCCTGTCGCGATGGCCCACTAGGCATCGGGTTGCTCCTCCGCCGCATGGTCACGACTCCACGTTTGGGTACTGCCAGCAGCCCGACCGATCGCGACCCCCGTTATTTCGTCGGCCTGCACGAAGAGGAGCAGCCCTTGGACCCGCGCAGCCCAAACTTCCGTGTGTTTCGCTTGCCGCTGCTCCCTGGAGACAGGAAAGCTCTTCGCGCGCGTCTGGTCGTCACGGACATGTACCTCCACAGTCACAACGCCTACCCTCAGCGCAGCCGCACGCAGGGAGCCGCGGGGACACAGCGAGTGGCCCAGGCGAAGCCCCCGAATGCGTGCAAGTTCTTGTTCATATTCCCCGGGTTCCTCGTGACACGTCTGCAAGAGAAAGGCTTCGAGCTCGACCGCACCAAGAAGGTCCCCGGTTGGACGCCGGGGGAAGCGTGGACGCTCTCGGGCTCTAATTTAACGCTGACGTTAAGCACGCCTGCCTCCCACCAGGAGGCAGTCGTCATCTTTCGGGGTCCCAAGGAGGCGTTCGCACTGGCGATCGGGGTGACTGCCGCGGGGATCGCATGGGCAGATGGTGTGGTGAAGGGCATCGAGGTCCGGTCGGCGGATCGCGAGTGGGAAGGTTCGGCGCACGACGCGGCGCAGAGGATACGGACGAAGTACAGAGACATCGGGAGCGCGGAAGACTTCAGCCTGGACAAATGGTCGTCCCGCAGGCGGACTTTCGGGGACACCAAGAAGAGGGCGATAAAGGTATCTTTCAAGCCGTGGGGAGCAGGTGAGAGACGAGCAGAGGCGACAGCGGCGCTGACGTACGAGTTCAACATCGAGCTCACCGGGGAGGCGTATGCGAGTCACCCATCGTCGATAGGAGATTCGACGACCAACCTGTCGACGACGTGGTCTCGTGATCGTACCCAGAACATGCCCCTTACGAAGTCGCATCCCACCACCACCACCACCGCGGTTCAAGTCGCAGGGAAGGCAACACCGGCCAAGCCCATTCCCAACATGGAACGCGCTGGGTGAGGAGAGCGCTTACATACGTCACCCCCGGCGCGTCCAACTTGACGACTTGTTTAAGACGTGTCGTGTACTGTACTGACAGAGGGCAAGCAGAGTATGTAACATAGCTTCCTGTACTGAGACATCATTTTATCAGTTTCACGTTCATTCACAAATGCGACTCACGGATCGGCGGCAAAGATCGTGGCCGGTCGTTAGACTGAAGGACATGAGGTAGGAATCCCACTGGAGGACTGACTGGGCTACAGGTAGACGAAGATCAACGGTAGAAACCACCTCAGAGATTTTGCCTACCCGCCTACGCCGCACTTACGTCGCCAGCCCGTCAAGGACCCTCTCAAGCGTGTCGGCCGCGGTCTTGACCATCTTGAGGTAGCGCATGACGGCCTCCGTGATCTGGACGGCGTCCGGCGGCGGGAATATCTCGTCGAACGGCGTATCCGGCGCGAATCTGCTGCACGGTCAGAACACGGCTCCCCCAACACAAGACGCGCCACGCACTCGTTGTCGCTGCAGTATGCCGCAGGGTCCTCGAGGTACTGCGACGCGCCGACGATGAACTCGGCCGCGCGCTGGCCCGTCTCGCGGTTCGCCGCCCGCTCTTCGTCCGTGAGTCCGTAGTGCCAGGGATGGGTCTTGAGCGACGCACGACACTGGTCTCGCATGTCCGGGTCGCGCATGACGAAGGTGGGGAAGTAGTTGATTAGGGCGGTGGTGAGGGGAGCGTCAGTCTCGGGGTCGTAGATGCGCCAGAGGTGGTGGATGTGCTGCACGAGGAGGGTCAGCGCTGGCCACGTGGGATAGGATGTGCGGGACGTACGAGCAGAGAGCACCCGTTGACGATCTTGCGGTATACGGTGCGCTGCGCGGCGAGCCGCTTCGCCCCGGTGAGTTGCGCGAGCGCGTGGTGGTCCTCGGTGCTCAGAGCCAGAGGCACGTCGTGATCGTCCGCGTCGCGGAGCATGCGCTGCATGGTGCTGACGGTACGTTGTCGGATGAGTTCGAGGTGGACGATCAGGCGGAGGAGAGGCGGAATTTCTTGGAGGATGAAGGACGGTTCGAGGATGTGGCGGATGGCGTAGACAAGGACGGGGAGCGGGGGACACGAGCTGGACGGTGCGTCGGGTTTGATGGTGTCCTCGACGTGGTCTGCACCCAGCAGTGATCAGAACCACTGCCACTGTCCGGGAAGTCCGCACTCACTGTAAACCGCGCGGAACTTGGCCTCATCATAGGGCCCATCATCGAATGCAATGAGCTCGAGAAGAGTGCTGAGATGCGCGTCCATAGCTGCTGCAGAGCGTGTAGTGATGAAGAAGGAACAGGACGAGGCAGCGGAGCGCGTCTCAGGGGCACGCCACGGTCACGTGGGTTGCACGCGCAGTGGTGTTCCCACGGCTACGCTGGCTGGTCCTCGCTGTGGAGTCCGCTCGTCCCTCTCGTCGTCGTCGGTACGGTTAGCTCGACCCAACCTCTGCGCGAACGGCTTCAATCGCTGCTCAGGATGAACGCGCACTGGTCCCTCAGCCGCGTCAAGGCCAAGCCTCCTAAGCACCCGCAGACGTCGTGTCTCGCCCCGTCGCATATCCTCTCCGTCTATGCCGCATCGCTCCAGAGCCGCGACTGCTTTCTTCCGTCTCGCCCGTCTGCCTCTCGCGCTTCGTCTCCCCTCGCACTCCGCTCCTCCCGTCCGCCTTCTTGTACGGCACCCGTTTCTGTTCTGTAGTCCGCACACTGTGAATGTTCTGCACACATTCCAGCAAGTTGCGCACTCGCCTGCCGCTCGTCTCTCCGAGCCTCTATCTCACGCTCTTCTGCCCCGCCATGCCCTCTCATGCACGAGCTTTGCCACGGTCGACAGCTGACTCCAATCTAGTTCGCCCATCCCTTGCACGCGCACCCCCCGCTCTCGATCAGTTACTCCAGGCCGTGCAGTTTGCTCTCGTCAGCCGGTCCTCCGACCGCTCGCGCCTTCAGCACTGCGATCACCGACGCGATGCCCTTTGCTGCTCTACGACGTCCTTCTCGCACGATGCACGCAATTTCTCCCGCATACACGATGCTACAGGTAAGTACCCCAGCTATCTTCTCTTGTCTTTCGCTCTGACGATCGCAAGTATGCACAGAACACATATCTATTCTCCCCGTCGTGGCGGGCGAAGCACTACTATGTACAGCACACGTCAGTTCTCTTCCACTACCACTACCATCCCTCCGACTTGCCAGCCACCTCGTCGCCGTCCTGCCGGCAACCGCGGCATCGCTCACGACCATCTTTTCAGGCTTCCAGTTCTCGCTCCCAAACCGTCATCGGTGTCCCACGCAGCCCGGCCTCTTCAGCCTCCAGTATGGCGATCATTGCCAGCTCTCGCTCACTGCTCAGCCCGCCAGCCTGTTCTCATCCCGCGGATTGGCCATGCGAAACCGCGTACGAGGCGGCTCGTACCGCGGACATCGCGACTCTCAAACCGACCCGCCGTGCGTCTCGCGCCCGCCCGCCTTCCCACCGAGTTCGCGCACACCTCTGTCGCTTACACGCAATTCTTGTACTCGTACAGTAACCAACTCGGACTCGCATCTGGGGCTGGGGCAGCGCGGACTACCTACACCTACCCGACACGTCGACGTGTCTCGCGGATCGCTCGGACGAACTGCAGGTAAGAATATACAAACAAAGTGCGTGCCCATCATGTACTCATGGCTCTAACGCCGGGAGACGACGACTCACCGTGGTCACTGCCGCTGCGTGAGAAACAGGTGAGTGTTCCGAGTCGCACGCAAGACCGGGATGCGGACTGCTTACTGACTAGCGACTCGAGCACTCCAGCGTGCGTCGACCCGGATTCTGAGCCGTCAATGGCGGTGCTCTGAGAAACATATGTGAGTGCTTTAGACGGACGAGGCGGTGGGATGCAGCTGCGTACCTGACACGCCGACGTCGACGACATCCGCGAGGACGCAATCATCCGTCGCCCTCAAGCTCTTCCATCGCCCGCTGGGAGCCAGGACTGTGCCACGACGTGAATTCGAGCCGTCAGCGACGCGGCAGACTCGAGCGAGGCGAGTACACATTCACCTTCAGCAGATACGACTCTGAGTGCAGGCGGGGTGAGTCGGGGGCGGGTGCCCCTCCGTCTTCCGCGCTTGCTTCTCTCCTTATAGACCCTGCAACCTGCCCGGGAGCCGGATCCGCGCTCGTAGACGGCCGTCTGGAATCCATACGTCCCCGGTCGGCGGAGAATGAACAGGTGAGTGACGGCTTAGAGGCTCGGGCGGTGCAGCTGCTTCCCTCTGCAGGGCGAGTCGACGGCGGAGGCGCGCTGGACTGCAGGTTCACCGTCAGAGGCTCTTCACGCCGGACGCAAGAAGGTTGTGAATTTGAGTCGTACCTGGCTCGAGGTCACACACACGTGCAACTTCGAGCCGCGGTGTGCCTGCAGTGCAAGGTCCGGCGGCGAGGAGAGAAGAGAGGGGAGAGGGAGTGGCACACGGCGTAAGCAAGCGACGCGGGGCTCGGGAGCGCGGCTGACACTTATTTGTAGTGCTCACATGCTGCGAGCACTCTCCCGACGTGCATCCGGACACTCGAACTCGGCGGTCGACGGGCAGCGCGTCGTGCCGAGCATGCAAGGAACTGGCCCCGGCCGCCGACTTCGTCTCCCGCGCTCACAGTCGGCGACCCCCGAAGATCGGTGCTGGGAGCCCGGAATGTGTCGAAGGTGCACAGAGCCGACAGGCATGCATGGCTCGCTCCGTGTGACCCCGAGGTCCCAGCCTCGTCCGGCCAGAATGCAATACCAACAGCTCAGGCTCGGCCTCGTCCGTCGCACCGCCAACGGAGCACGAGCGGCCGGATACGCGAGTCTCGTCTGCGAGAGACAACAACTCGTCGCGGGGAAGACATCCGGCGACATCTGGGTTTGGAAGCGTGCAGGCGGAAATTACATGCATCTCGGCTTCGTCTCCCGCATGTTGAGGCGGCGTCGCAATCATTGTCGGCGACTGCCTCGAATCGAGACTGGAAACCGGGACCATGTCCCATGTCTGCGACGCTGAGCCTCGCCGAGCTGGCTGCCTGACTGCTCGACAGCACGCCTGCAAGACCTACGACCCGTCCTCGTGAGTCGTCTCGTGCGCCCCGGATGTCAGTGCGTGAGTGCACGGGCAGTGTTGGTGAAGTCCCTGCGGCGCGTCCCGATGCCGGGTAGGACCCAGAAGGCGTCAGACGAGAATGGACCCGAGAGCATGAAGGCACGCACCAGATCGTGTCTCGGTTCCAAGTCGCCGCCTCTCACGCCACGACAAACAGATCGGCTTCGTCGTCTGCTGGTGCAGGCGGTGTCACGACCACACTCGGCGACTCCCGACTCCCGAGGATCGGGCCTGCGACTCGCGAGCCCAGAATTCAGAGCACGTCGACGGTGCGCTGAGCCTGGAGTTAGCCAACCAGCATGCACGGCTGACTGTGTGTTTTCTCGCACCGACCGACCGCCGTTGCAAGACTGACAGCTCGTCCTTGTCTCCCACCGGATGCGTCCCTAGACTTAGGGTCCCGGCTCGTGTCACCATGATCATCGCGTCGACCAGCTCGTTTCACAGTCCGGGATGTTCGGGACGTGCACTGGCACATCAGGGAAAACGGTTTTCGGCGCCTAAGGGCCATTGCAGGAGGCCAATCTCATAGCAGGCCGTTGCACACTGTAGCGCACTGTAGCATTATGTAGCCCGCAGCATAGGCGGCATTGTACTATATTGTCAATGGACAGACTACTAAATACAAGGTACGGTAGGGTATATTATGGGTATCGATACATCATGTCCAAAGTGCGTGCAAGGGAACGGGACCAGAATGAGGTTGCAGGAATACATGCGGCGCAAGACTACTACAACAAGCAAGAGCACTAAACAACGACGAATTCTAATCGTAGAACAACACTGCTCGGGCTTCCCGTCCTACACGCCGAGTTAGTATATACACATCACTATACAACAGCGAACAGACTTACACATGGACAGTGAGCGAGACCGCTTGCGTCCCCGGGTTTGAGCCCCAGCCTTGGCTTTCGGGGATCCAGTGCGAGACGCAGCGGCAGCGTCGTCATCAGGAGTTTGCCCTTCAGCGGCGGCCTCCGCGAGACGTTCCTTAACGCGCCAGTATAGAGCCTCCTCGAGATCGTTGAGGAGGTGACCTTTGATGCGGCAGTAGACACGCGTCTGGACATCGTCAGTGACGGTGACGGCGAGTCGGCGCGCGAGCACGGAGCAGAGCGTCGCGTAGATCGGATGGGTGCCCTTGAACATCCCAAGGCGGTCCTCGAGACGGCGGAGGATGCGATCTTCGACGGCGGGCAGCGCCTTCTCAAGGTATGCCTCAGTATCGTCCCGAATCCCAGGCACGATTTCGACCTGCAGCCGTCTCTCCACCTCACTCGTGAGATGTTGCACGAGTTCCTCGAGGATCGAGATGAGTTTATCTGGGATTGCGAGCGCGGTGAGCCAGTGGCACGAATGCGATATGAGAGTGACGTACCACCCTCAGGTTTACCGCTCTGTACTGCTTCGTCCTCCTCCTTGACCTGATCCAGCTTCATGATCTCCCTGTCCTCCCCTGCTTCCGATGCTCTGGATGCCCTGATCGCCGTGCCAAACCGCGCAAGGGCGATTTCGATGTCGGCCTTGAAGAGGCTGTCAGCTTGGCGATAGTCGGTGTAGCTGGGATCGCCGGAGGAGAGGGTGCATGCAAGCTGTGCAGCGCGAGTAGAGCAGGCGAGTAGTTGGTCAATGAGCCTGCGACGAATGAGGGCGGGGTCCATGGCGGCGTAGGGATGATGGTGGGCAAGAAGGAAAATGCGCAAAGTCAAAGGCGCTTCGGGGATCGTATAGACGCGCATCCGCCAGGGTATTTGCTGGGTCCGTTTGCGGCAGGCTTAAACCGCTAAGTGATACGGACTACTGGAGAGCCCACTGCAGTATGATACTAGTGGGACTGTACCGTTTACATGTTCCGCCCTGTGCGTGCACCGAGAAAGTGACTCTTGCAAGTGGCCGCATCACAAGCGCCCGCAAGGCGAACTGGCCCTCATTTTCTATACGAGCATACGCCGGGGGAGTACATGTTACATACTATGAAGACGTAGATTCCACCAATTTGTGCGTCGTACCGTGCCTGCCATCGCTGATGCATCGCCCAGATCCTGGTCGAGTGCTTGAAGTTCGGGACTCGGAACGGCACATCATGTACCAGATCAGACTGCATAATCAGGCAAACAGTATCAGCAAGTGCCAGGCCAGGGCGGTCTCAGACTCACGAGAGAGAGCACAGAAGGTGTGAAAGTCGAAGTAGCGATTGAAGGAGAATGTGATAGCTTGGTCGAGGATGTTCTCCGGTGTCCAGGAGGGGTCGGGGTCGTCCTGACGGAACCGAGGCATGAGGTGGCAAGAACGCACGAGTCGGCTTGCGGGAACCACCTCAACATGGCGGTATTGGTCGCGTGTTGCATGGGATGTGGGTGACAAGCCAGTCACGGTGTCGGGAGATCGGAAAGGTCTGAACCAGTGTACATACAAGAGGGGCTCCTGGTCGTAGCCTTCGCGCTGTGGCAGGCGGAAGATCGTGCGCACTTGTCCCGCTCGAAGACCTATCTCGTTGTACATCAGCTAAGGTGCCAAGCGGCGAGGTCAACGAGCGCACCTGCTATTCCTCCCTCCCTCCGATACAGCTCTTCATCGTCGACAAAGAGTGCGCACTCGAAATGCGCGGGGACCGCTTTCCTGTCTGCGATGCGTGGGATTGCGGGGCTTGCTCGAACCTTGCAGATGCGTTTCGTGTTGGCGATGTGGATATTGGGTGGCAGAAGCAGGCGGATGTAGTGGTAGACGTCGATTGGAGTGTAGAGGTGGGGTTGCGGCGAGTTGGGGAATTGCGTAGAGAGGTAGAGCTGCAGTCTGGGAAGGATGGCGGTCGCACCGTAGTTGGTGATGAGAGTCGGGAAAGGAACGCGCGAGGCGCTTGGCTTGACGGGCAGCTGGTAGGCGCGTGTCACGTTCGAGTGTATCAGCTGGCCAAGCACCTTGATGCTCTCTGCCTCGACTTCCTCCTTGTCACTCTCCTGCTCTTCGTCTCCAGCTCCTCTGTCCTCGTCGTCTTCACTGTGGTCATCGCCGTCCTTGTCTTCGTTGTCACCGTCATCAAGGTCTTCGCGCTCCAAGTCTCCCGCGATCCAAGACAAGTATGCGTCTTGACGGATGATGGCTTCCTGACGCTGCAACCACGTAGTCATCTGCGCGAAGTACTCCCGACGACTGCTGGCTCGATAGGCCTCCTTGGCATAGTCAATATGGAAGCGCTCCGACGTCTCTGTGTTCAACCCATCAAGGCAGCCGAGGCGGCGTATGGCTTCGACGTAGTGGATTAACGAATGAAGTTTCGGTATGTTGAAGTTGTCTCTGATCCCGAGTTTGATGAATTCGTCTTTGTGCGCATGGAAGTCCGCAAGAGCTGAGTCCATGCGGGCGAGTGTGACGTCCGAATGGACCTCGAGTTGTGCAAGATAGATGAAGTCGAGGAGCGCACGCGCGGCCCTCTGGACTCGAGTGCTTGATTGGCCGACGAGAAGGCCCAGTAATACTTTTTCTATCTCCTTGGCCTCTCCTCCCGTCCATTGCGTGATCACGGAGATACCGCGGTGGAAGTGTCGGAGGCCATGAGATTGAGGGAGTGTACTGAAGCGGGCGTCGAGCTCTTCTTTGCCGATGATCGTCTGACACCAGTCGAGGAGGTGATCCTTGACAACACCTTTATGGATCTGGTGTAGGATGTCCGGAGAGATACATGAGAAGATATCCGTGTGCGGGAGATCAGCCCAGAACGGTCGATAGACAGGACGGAGGCCTTCGTGGACAAACTCCTCCGGTTGTTCTCCGTTTGCAGCTCGTCGCAATGTGTCAGCGGTGTCAGGGTGGCTACGGAGTGGGGCTAAGTGCGGGGAGCCTCTGTCGTTACGGTCGACGAGACATCGCGGACAGCGATTCTCCTTGCAGCAGGCCACCAGGCACTGCTCGGGATGGTCCGCCACATACGCGGCAAGGAGCGTGAAGACACGGCGCACGAGGCCATCCGCACAGGTCATGAGCACACCCTCCTTCCCAGCAGCGATGAGCGATGACAGCATCTTGGCCATACAAGTATGAAAGAGCCGATAGCCCGCCTCGGATCGCTCGCCCTCGGAGAAACATTTGAGCTTTGCGACGGGGATGTAACCGAGAAGCACAGTGGCACGGGCAGAGGGCTTGCGACGTATGGCCTTGTCGATGTTGCCGACCGTGAGATATACGGGCCATGCAGTCTTGTCGCCTCGGAGGACGGTGAGGGTTGTTTTGTCCGATGCGAGGATCACGGGTGCGATGGTCGCCCCCGGAGGCAGTACTTCCTATCAGGAGGAATGAGAATCAACATCTGCGTTTGCGTTCAATTGCGCGCGTTACTGACCTGTTTATCCCACCACCATTCGCAGGTGTTCATCTCGCTATAATGGCGAACCCCGCCTCTGGTCACCCTCACTGGGCCGTACGACGTGTAGGGCTTGAATGCCGGGTTCCCTAGCAACTCCATCACGCACTCCACCGGGTCCCGCCGCCAGATCTCCAGTTCCTCGGTGAGTCGTTCCCCGTTTGGGCCCTGTAGATCACCGCTCACTGTGAGAACATCGCATATCCACGGCGTTCCCGTCGGCAGGCTGTCAACCTTCTTGAAGAAGCCCTGCTTGTTCTTGAAGCTCAACTTGGCACGGTTGCGCATCTAGGTTTGTGGTTAGTCTGCGGTAAGTCTGCTCACTCCCACCAACACTCAGAATTCTGCGCTTACTCACAATTGGCAGCTTCGCGAACCTGTCCACCCCGCCTTGGGTAACCTCACTCATCAGCCACTTAACCAGACCCCATTCTTCATCGTCCTGGAATGGCGCGTACGTCGATTTACCTTCAGCCTCCTGTTCTGCGCGCATCTTCTCGAAGAACGTCGTATCCGCGCCAAACACCTTTCCCGCCTCTCCCGGGTACGGCGTGTAGTGCCAAGGCAGGTTGGTGTCCTCGTCCTCGACTTCCTCGACAGTGACACGGAGACGTTTGTTGGGCCGAACGTCTTCAGGAGCTCTAGGAGCTTCGTCCGCACCCCACGGTAGCGGCTCAGGCTCAGGCGACAGTTCGCGAGCCGCATGGACCGGTGAATCCGGTTGGCCTGCATCACGAACCTGACCGGTTCCTGCCTTGACGGTATGTCGGGCCTCTTCTGTTGATCGTGCGTCATAGAATTGCTGACAGACAGCGGTATTCCCCAGATGACGACCGTGCGCCGCCTTGTCCTTGAATAGTACTTTGCAGGACAGACAGCGAGGAGGAGGAGCCATTGCAGGTAAGCACGTCGAGCACGATGATATTGCACTTTCTAATCGACTTCTGCAGCAAGAACGGGAGTGTTCAGGGGAGGCACCAGGGGGCGTGACCGCACAAACAAGGCCAAACTTGAAACCTTGTTGTTTGGCTGACTTGCGACATCCTTTTCACGCTCGTCAACCCTCCTCACATGGCGGTCACTATTTCTACTGCTAACTCGAACCTGGCCACGCGCAGCGGCGCAGGAAGACCTCGGGAACCTTCCCGCAGAAAGATCCTGGCGGGTGAGTTTCATGCCGACGCGTGCCCTAGAAGTCCTGACACGCCCTTGCCAGCCGAAGCCGAAGCCGAACTCGAACGACAGCAACAGCAACCTCGCAAGAGAAAGAAGGGAAATAAGAACGATGGCAATGTCGAAAACCATGCCCGTGCGTTCTGATGTCATCGGTTGCCGTCCCACGCTACACTCTTCTAACGCGCTTGCATCTCAGCCGTCAACGAGGTCGAGGTATGTCACGAGCATTCAAAATTATCACGACCATTGAGCACCGTGACCTCAGTTCCAGATCGAGACACTACCAAACAACCGGACCAGCAAGCGTGCTAAGAATGCGATCAAACTCACTGCCCACACAGATGGCATACCTATGGTCAAAGCAACACCAGCGCAAGTCAAGGCAGGCCAACGAAGGGCGGTTGCCACCGCTCCTGCTCCGACCTCAGTACGCCCTCGCTCTCCATGTCCTTTGTATTCACCAGTCACTAACACCGAACCGATCTAACTTAGGAGAAACGCGTTCTCACCGCTGCGGCCGTAGCTAAGCTCAAACTCCTGCGCGATCCGTACGTCACCCCGTCACGCAACAACACATCTTCCTCGCACGTTGCTCCCTCTGCCACAAGATCTGAAATTCAGGTATGCGACTGCTGAGCCCCGCACGTACGCACCCCTCCTCACGTATGTCTCTCTATCATCCATATGCCTCAAGTCTACTGCCATGCGTCAAGACCCAGCGACCTCCGGGCCACCGAGGACGGCTACGCCTGCGCCTACCCGCATCACAACGCAGAACCGACAGGGTCAGCCACCGACGAACCCCACACCGTCAAGCATGCGTACCCCTGCCGGCGAACTGCGCCGTGCCTCCGGCCACCGTTGTCGTGTGCGCTCACCCTCTCCAGCCTCACGCGAAGCCTCGCCCGCACCTGCAAATGGTACGGCACCCCCTCTCCTCCTCGCCACGTATCACATTTCATCTCTTCCGCGCGCAGATGACATCGGCGCTGTAAGTGACTCCTGCTCATGCCAGACAAGTCTTCACTAACAATATCTCCTAGATACCGAGGATTGCGGAACCTTACCATAGTGCGTGACCTTTAGCATTGATCATGGTGTACTGACGTTCAAGTCCCAAACAGTTGCTGCGCTCGACGATGACGACGACATGTATACTGATCCCGGCGAGCCTTACGAAGATTTTGCTCCCAACCCGCGTGCACGCGCGGAGGCTCTCGCTTTCGACCCTCGATTCAACATTCCAAATCCCGCCATCTACAACGAAGACTTCGATGATGCAGAACGGTTCGAGATGGACGACGATCCTGACGCCGATCTCGACGCCGATCTCGACACCAATCTCGACACCAATCACGACGAGATTGCTGACGGAACCTGTGGCAGCGGATTCTCTGATGGTGATGCCGCCGCTGAGGATGACAGCCCCGTCCCAGGACAACCTATCCTGTCCACTCACGCTGCTGACGATGACGAGGATCAGGACATGCCCGAAGCTCAGCACAACCCAATGCCACCAGGGAAGAAGGCAGGTGCCCGTGACTACGAGCCTCGTGCGAAGGAAGTTCTCGAGCGCGCGATCACCATATTCAAGACACACATCGTGGCCGACGACGCGTATCCGGACAACCTGCAAGAGCGCACGTGGGCGAAGTCTGCATGGAAGCGCGCTGCAAGGGATCTTGATATCCAGTTGAAGCCCGATCCCCGGGCTCTCGAACTGGTACGTCGTCAAACCTGTTCAGAGCATATCTAACTATGGTTCTTTGTGTCTAGATCAAGCGCTACTCATGGGCCTTGCGAGGCGAGATCAAGAGCTTTGCACGCAACTTCGTCCCAGGAGCCTATGGGTTCAAACAAGTCTTATCGACTGATGCAGAGGGCGTGCAACGCAACGTGGAGCTCGCACGGGAGCTCCTAGAGAAGAACACCTTCAAGTACCAGGTACGATACCCTGGCTGCATGTGACTTCCGCTGACTTGACAATGTCTCACAGGATCCACATACTCGTACCGGACTCTTCGAAGGCGATATTATCCAGGTGATCGTCAACAAGGTCTTCTACAAGAACCCTAGCGATGACGGTGTGATACACGATGACGTGTATCGCCCGTTCCCGTTGCGTGGAGTCGCACTTGTCCTCACCGCAGTAAGTTCTAGTATACCTGATGCTTATATCTGATTGTCATGCTGTGATCTAGATTCAATGCGCCATCCAGGAGTGGTCGACTGGCCTCCACCGGAACGTCAACTTCGATGAGCGCATCTATGAGGCTGAGTACAAGGTACATCAAGAAGACCTCAAAGGCTACGAGAAACAGTCCGAGGAACTCAAGATCGTCTCAGCAATCCGCCTCAAGCTTGCACAGTACGGCCGGTACGTGATCATCTGGACATCTCTCTTATACCATCTAATTTGATTTACGGTGACCAGGGACCATGCGAAGGCGCCCTTGACCTCCCAGCGCGGTCCCAGCGGTGGACTGCCATCAGATGAGTTGGCTCGCGCTGTAGAAGCTTACCGTCTCAAGCTTCAGGGCTCGTAAATGTATCAATTAGAACTGTATGCTCTGTCAATAAGCAATCATCCTTTCACGCGTCTTTTGTATCGAGTGTGCGTCGTCCAACAAGCGCACGCGGTATTCCACATGCAGGCGCCCCGAATTGCCATATCGGGTATTGATATGTTGCCCACATTGCGCGCTGTAGCGCTATACCGGCCTACGCTGACACTCCATTGCGCTATGTAAAGGGTAGGTCGCAATGGTGCAATGATCACTATATTGACAACAGAGCACGATATAGAGGTCAAGATTTTTCCTGATGCAGACATTCAAGCTGCAAGTTTCGCCGCGGCAGAAGCTCCCGCGGAGGGACCCGAGGCTCGCATTTCGGACTGGGGCATGGTCGAGACTCAAGAATTGAGACCGTGACTTGGTCTTCATCCAGCGCAGGGACTGGTCATTGACTGGCACGGGGCACGAAGCGAGCTGCGAAGGGTGGTCGGCGGAGAACGGTGGGTGCCAGATTCGTGTGGGGGGTTCGACGGAGGTGAGCGCAGGTGCGAGCGATCGTGATCCCTGAGCGGCCCCTTGCCGGTTGTCAGCTCAGGAGCGTGAGTGCATGAGGAGGTATGGTACGTACGTACTGGATACTTGCTCACCGCAATGCGACTGGATTTCCAGGCAGGGAACTTTGCTTCGGGTTCGGCTTTCGGGCGCGGTCACGGCGGATTCGGATGCATCTCGCAGCTCGATCATTGTTCCGAGTTTCGTGCACTTGTATCGAATGGTACATGTTCCTCATGTTGTGCTCTCCCGGGCGTACTTCACGAGCTGCGTCCTGACTGCTCCAGCTCGAAGGCAGCCGTACTACGTAGATCTTAGCTTTGCTTAAATATATCTTGGAGCACGCGAGTTCATCTTGTACGTCGAAGGGCGCATGCTGAGTCATTTACAACATGGAAGAATATACCTGGACTGTTAGCTCGGATAACCGCTTTCCTGCATGATTGATTCCCTTCATCCTATCTGCCAACCTGTGCAAATTAGTGCATCGACTCAGGCATTCTGCAGCCGCGGATTTTACAGCCAGATACTGGTCCCTGATGTCTTCAAGCATTGAACTTGCAGCTATAACACGCATGCTTCAAGCTTCAAGCTTGCTGGCCTGGTGGTGTCTTGCATTCTCTCTCCACTAGCCTCCGGAAACCAGTAGGCAAGACAGGTACCCGCCATGGGAGGAGCCGAGGAGCGCGATGGAAGCCGCGGTCAAGTGGGCGCACGGCATCAAATCAGACCATGCGGCACTCTGGGCTTTGTACTGGGACCCTGCACGCACAAATCCTCGGTATCTCTCACAAAATATTCTTTTGAAATCCTCTAGAGACATGCTAACACAGCTATACAAGTGGAATAGCAGCCATGGTACCTGCAGGCGTCATGAGCAGCATGAGCAATACTTACAAGGATCTGTGCGACTTGACGACGGCTTGCTGTCTTCTCAGTAATTGAATGCAGCTTCCACATGTGGCTGAAGGGTCGAGCATCGACAGGCAGCGTTTGTGCTAAACGAGAATTCCTCAGAGCGAACCACCGCGGCACCCCGAGCGAAGTCGCTTGAAGGCTGCATGATTTGTCGCAAGGTACAGTCTGCGTGTCCGTGGGTTCTCAGCTTGTCCCCAGAGATCTCGCCAACCGGGAATGTGCACGGCATAAGCAATGTCTGGTGCACTCGAGAGTGCCCAACAAATCTCTGGGTCCCAGTATTTGAGCTCGCTGCACAAAATTACAGTCACGACGCTTTACGGATCATTGCTGGCGTGCTAAGAGGCGTGAATCGGACACCGTTGCGGGCACAGGACAGCATACTCACCCAACATCAGTAAACGGCCAAATTTATTAGTGGACTTAGATCGTCTTAGCACGACTTGGGAGGCCAATAAGAGCCCTAAGAAGGGCGCTTACGGCCTGTGGCTGTGTCCTCCCAAGTGAATCCAAAGTCCGGCTTTCATCCATCCTTTCGTTCTCGTTCAGATCGTGTCCATCTGCCTTGCAAATTGACGAGCACGGCCATTGCATGCTCAGGTACGTCCTCGCAAAATTTGAGAGTAAACGGGTCAGGGGGAGTGGCGATATCGCCGGCGCTTGAAATCTGCTAATAGCTTCCAAGACACTTGAGTTAGCTAATAAATATCGAGACTTACTGATGAAAAAGGGGAACCTGTGAGGATGGCAGGCCTGTCTTCCATCAGACGTCCGCTGCTCATTTATTGCCGCCATGTCGGTTCCTCGGATGCCCCGCTACGGCCTCCTGCCGCCCGGACTGAGTTGCGCAGCCGCCACCGTGACAGCGTGTTGAGACAAAATGCGATGCAGCGAGCACTGCGACTCCGAGGCAGCCGCTGCTCGGGGCATGTTCAAATGTGTGAGCCCGAGCATGCGGATTCCCGGGAGGCTGTAGGATAATAGATCAGCTCGAAGGTCAAGCAGAACGACACCAGCAACATAATTGGGTGTTGTTCGGCTGCTCAATTAGACAGGTACGGGAACGTACCTCAGTGGGTTCATCTCCATGAAATGGCAGCAGTTGACCATGAACGGCGGTCGGCCCCGCCCAAGAAGCTTCTGAATTTAGATGTGCCTTCGGGAGTCGATGATCGCCTGTCATGAGCGAAGTTCGAGCACAAAACAGAGGCTGATCATCGGTAGACATGCTCGTTTGAAGGCTAAGACCCAGCGGCTCATACGCTGCCCTCTATCATGAGTTCTGGGCAGGAATGACTTTCTGTGTTGCCATGAGGCTCGCGGGCCGCGGCTCTTGGGCTGCTCATGAACGGGCTGCAGCCGCATTATGCAGTAAGTACGGTATCGGCGTATCGCCTCAACTCGCAATTAGTACAAGAGTGCATAGTACATACACACCGTGACTGGCCTGAGAACAGTAGTTGAGCCGAGAAAGAACCAACGAGAGTGCAACAATTGTTAACGGCACTGCCCGGCGCATCAACTCTGCATACTTCAGTTACACGGGCCGAGTTGCACAACTTCAGACTTGTCGCAGTTGCAGCCGCATGCGGGCAAATCGTATGCCACAGGTCAGCCTGTCAAACTGCATTTGCACTGTGCTGAAAGCCTGAGACTGAGGTGTTCCCAGTTCCGGGTCTGTATGGCGTGTTAGGTCTATGGCCTGCGGTACGGTGTCATGAGAACGATGCAAGCGACGGATGTGAGGACTGGGTATGCATTGACGCACCTGAGCATGACTTCTGACCACCAAATGCGCCGCAGAGGCCGAGGCGCACCCATTATTCGCGTCCTACCAGTGAGGGCGGCTGCGTAATTGCTACGATGAACTGGCAGGTCAGTCGTGACACGTCACTAATCACCATCGGCTTACTGGTGTCGCTCGAACACTCCTGACTCTCCTCCAAGTCTGCCGTCCTCTTGCATCTGCATAGCGGTGTATATCACAGGGCGGAGCCCAGCCTGCGGCTTCACATTCTGGAACTTGTATGAGAGCCGGGCTGTCCCCGTTTGTGCGGTGACCCGGTCTACAGCATCCGTAGGACGGTGTCGTGAGAATGATGCAGGCGAGGGACGTGAAGCCCAAATATGCATTACGCACCTGGACACGTCCGACCGCCCATTGCGCCGAGGGTGCTGAGGCGCACCCACTACTCGCGTCTTGGAAACGGTGGCGGCTGAATGATTCCTACGATGATCTGGTAAGCAATTCTCTAGCTCAAGCCTGACGCCTCCCGGGTCAAAATCGGCTTACCGATGTCGCCAAAACGTTCAATCTCGTCACCTGAGTGTTCTGCTAGCACTTCTCTCCTCCCTCCACCATCCTGTCGTTCCTTCATTCTCTCCCAGCTTGCAACGCCGTCCGCTCTGCATGCTCGTTTCTAGCCAGCAACTTGAACCTGCCTGTTCAGACATTCAGGAATTGCCGCAGAAAGACCTGCCGAAGGTCCGACACGAGACGGGCTGTTGTTGAGACTGCGGCAACAGGTGAGTACAATAGAGAGGCTGCGCAGGATCGTATGACGCACCGGGCGAGCTCGACTCAGACGGTCGCAGCCGGGGTTCCCAGAGTTCCCGCCACCGCCGAGTCTGGTCTCTCGACAACACACCCAACATATTCAAGCCTGGAAACGATGGCAACCATGCGGACGGTGATTCCTTCATATTACTGCATGCGAACGGCTGGACAAAGGACTTACTGTCCGGCGCGGCGCGTACCGCCACCGCTGAGTAGGTCTTCCAGCTCTTGCTTCCGACGTCTCCGGCCACCCAATCCCTGGAGCGTCCTCTTGTGCAGTGCGCCGCTCAGGCGTAATCGACCGATGGCAAGCGGATGGACGAGCGAGGCTCCCGAGGGCTTGAGACCGCGTGCACGAGCCTCTGGCGGCGGAGTGGCACTTAGTCTGTACTAGCACAATGTCGTAGATGGCTTCAATTCAGTGCTTTCGCAGCTTGTGCGCTCGGGCACGGTCATGGCGGTAGAAGAGAGCTCCTGCGGCTGTGCAGCGCTGTCAGTTCGTATCTACACTGCCCATATCCGGCGACGGGGATTATCCGTGGCAATCAATGACCTCGCAGGCAGCGGCAATGCGCCAGTTTCGGCTGTGAATCCGAGCCTATGAAGCTCGAATGCGCGCCGCACCCGCCACACGGCTCTTCGCCTGCGGGCATGTTCTTGCTGCAGCCCGCTCATCCTCGTTCTGCGCGCACTAGCGCCTTTCCCCTCCCCTCCCGCCGCCCTCGTGCTCAGCGAGTTCAGTGCCTCCGCGTCCCGACACTGGTCTGCATCGACGTCAGTACACTCCTGTACATAACAGCAGCTTGTGCACACCGATAAACCCCGAGTTTTGAGGCTGCTTCCTGCCGGCCGACTCTGCGCACACGACCCTCCCAATCGCCGCAGAACAGCCAGTGCAGTGCATTGTATTATATCAATCTGCGACCTCCCCCACACCCTCCATATCCCAGAAAGCACCGTAAGGTCTGTAATCCTGCCGTGGAGAGTGATTCTCGCCTGCCCAGAGCAGCGTCGATCGTGCATCGGGTCGGACGCCGCCGCGGCACGAGGCTACTCACCGCTGCCAGAAGTGGCGCTCACAAAATATATTGCATGCGCGAAAGTATGACGTGTGCCTTCAATCCAGACGGCTCCTGCAATGACGGCCATCCCGAGATGCAAGTCAATGTGCAGACCTTCGGGACTCAAGACCCAACATCACCCCCCATGCCCGCCGCACTTGAACACCGGCCAAGCCCATTCCCAACATGGAACGCGCTGGGTGAGGAGAGCGCTTACGTATGTCACCCCCGGCGCGTCCAACTTGACGACTTGTTTGAGACGCGTCGTGTACTGTACTGACAGAGGGCAAGCAGAGTATGTAACATAGCTTCCTGTACTGAGACAACTTTTCCTCAGTTTCACGTTCATTCACAAATGCGACTCACGGATCGGCGGCAAAGATCGTGGCCGGTCGTTAGACTGAAGGACATGAGGGTAGGAATCCCACTGGAGGACTGACTGGGCTACAGGTAGACGAAGATCAACGGTAGAAACCACCTCAGAGATGTTGCCTACCCGCCTACGCCGCACTTACGTCGCCAGCCCGTCAAGGACCCTCTCAAGTGTGTCGGCCGCGGTCTTGACCATCTTGAGGTAGCGCATGACGGCCTCCGTGATCTGGACGGCGTCCGGCGGCGGGAAGATCTCGTCGAACGGCGTATCCGGCGCGAATCTGCTACACGGTCAGAACACGGCTCCCCCAACACAAGACGCGCCACGCACTCGTTGTCGCTGCAGTATGTCGTGGGGTCCTCGAGGTACTGCGACGCGCCGACGATGAACTCGGCCGCGCGCTGGCCCGTCTCGCGGTTCGCCGCCCGCTCTTCGTCCGTGAGTCCGTAGTGCCAGGGATGGGTCTTGAGCGACGCCCGGCACTGGTCTCGCATGTCTGGGTCGCGCATGACGAAGGTGGGGAAGTAGTTGATTAGGGCGGTGGTGAGGGGAGCGTCAGTCTCGGGGTCGTAGATGCGCCAGAGGTGGTGGATGTGCTGCACGAGGAGGGTCAATAGGGGTAGTAGTTTATGTTGTTGCCGTGCAAGCCTTGACGACTGTGCCACCGCGAAACNGGGGTAGTAGTTTATGTTGTTGCCGTGCAAGCCTTGACGACTGTGCCACCGCGAAACGCCAGCGCATCGATGGCGAAAAGCGGGATCTTCTCCCTCATAGTGCTATGCGTGTGGTACAGGACTTTATAGCGAGATTTGCAAGAGGGCTTCGCGCGTGGAGAACAGGAACATCGGAGAACTCAGAATCGTCCCAAAATCGCGATTCCAGATGAGCTTCTGCACTCAGAATCGTGATTCTGGGCTGCGCAAATCTGGCTCATGCCTTTATCCTAGCGGATAAGACTCCCAGCGAGGGACAGATACCGGTTCCCCGACGGCTGAATCGGGGACTTGGACAGTTCCGTACCACCCAAGTTGATTCTCCTGCATGAAATTGACGAGTATCGGATGATAACAGAGGGACTCTTGCCCCGACACTGCAATGTCGTATGGGCAGTACAGCGGTGTGTCTGAAAAGATGTACAGGAGGGCGTCGCGACGAACGAACGCCAAAATCGGGAGGCTCAATATCATCTCGAAATCCTCCCAGAATCGCGTTCCCGTATCGAGTGGTCAAAGTAGGTCGTGATTATGGGAGGATTCTGAGCCCCAGGATCCTCCCAAACTCCACGTAACTCTCTCCGAGCCACAAATTTGATCTCCAAGCTCGCATGTGGAATACAATTTGTGGGACGTACGAGCAGAGAGCACCCGTTGACGATCTTGCGGTATACGGTGCGTTGAGCCGCAAGACGCTTCGCCCCGGTGAGTTGCGCGAGCGCGTGGTGGTCCTCGGTGCTCAGAGACAGAGGCACGTCGGGATCGTCCGCGTCGCGGAGCATGCGCTGCATTGTGCTGACGGTGCGCTGTCGGATCAGTTCGAGGTGGACGATCAGGCGAAGGAGAGGGGGGATTTCTTGGAGGATGAAGGACGGTTCGAGGATGTGGCGGATGGCGTAGACAAGGACGGGGAGCGGGGGACACGCGCTGGACGGTGCCTCGGGTTTGATGGTGTCCTCGACGTGGTCTGCACCCAGCAGTGATCAGAACCACTGCCACTGTTCAGGAATCCGCGCTCACTGTAAACCGCGCGGAACTTGGCCTCATCATAGGGCCCATCATCGGATGCGATGAGCTCGAGAAGAGTGCTGTACTGCGCGTCCATAGCGGCTGCAGAGCGTGGATGAACAGGACGAGGAGCGCGTCTCAGGGGCACGCCACGGTCACGTGGGATGCACGCGCAAGTTGTGTTCCCACGGCTACCTGCTCGCGCTGTCCTGGCTGGTCCTCGCTGTGGAGCCCGTCCCGCTCGACCCCCTCGTCGTCGTACGTACGATGAGCTTGGCCCATCCCCTACGCGAATGCCTTCAATCCAACTCCCCGGACCCAGATCACGCTCGCCCCACCACCCCGCTCAGGATCAACAAGTCGCCTCAGCCGCGTCGGGGGCTTTCCCCTCGCCAAGCTTCCGAACCGCCCGCCGCCGTCGTCCCCGTAGCCCGCTGTTTGTCCAGCAGCTTCAAGCATGTGCGCGAGAGCCAGCTCCTCTCCAAGTCGCTGTTCCGCGTGTGCGGTGCGTCCCCCGGGCTAGTCCGCCCCCGCCCGCCGTGCGAGCGGCGAAAAGCGAGACTCGATGTACTTGCAGGCGGAGAACGAGACCTCTCGGCTTCAGGCGTAGACAGTCGCGGGTGCTTCGAAAGCATTTGCGTCCGCCTCCGCTTTCGGCACAGATAGCCCCGCGCATCTCAGGGCATCCTTCGGAAGAAAGCCAGCCATTACCGGCCGAACTTACTGACGAGCCGTCGTCGCCGGTGCGTGGTCTCCATCCGACTCCCCGTTCCGTATGTATACGCCTTGCGAAGAGGATGTGGGTTTCCTCCTGTCGTCTGCTTGGCCAGTGAACTAGTGACGCTCCGTTCCCCTTACCCAGACTCCGTACGCAAACTTGCTCTCTCTCTCTGTCTTCGTGAGTCCTATGCCTCTGCGCAACCTCAATATTTCGTTTGACATCCACGAGACCACAAGTGAGTTGCAGTGTTCTCAACGTGACATGGATCGAGTTCGAAGCGCCATTCTTCCGAGTGCACACTCGGTCTTCGAGATCGCCGAAGCCTCACGTCCGCAGCTGCGAGTCGAAGAACTGTCTGTCCGCGATGTCTGTGGCTCGCCTGGCCCTCGAATATCTCCATCTACTACTGGGAGGGACCCATCACGGATCTCGACGTGCTCGCGAACCTGTGGCGTACGCCGTCGAGCCTCTTGTAAAGTGAGTCCATCGAATGAATATATCTGGCGCGCCGGAACACTTGCAGTCGGACTCGAACCAAGCGGCGCCGCCGAGTGGCCCCGTTTTCGTGGTCAGTGCGGGGTCCATGTGGTGGGCAAGGTTCAGGCATTCCGGCGTGCAGCAGAGAAGACCTAGTGCCCGAGTCGCACAACATGCATAGTATGCACCATGGACAGACCGCGAGTACGGACGTTTCGTACGAGACGACTTGGCCGTCGTGGACTTGCAGTGCGCCGCACACGTACCATTATGCTGCAATGTCCCCAGCGTGTCGTCTTTTCGAGATAGCTATGTACTTCGCCCCAGCCCGGACAACAGAGTTCCATCACAATCCGCCCTCTACGCCGCTCACCGAGCACCGGGCACCCAGTGGGGGTCGTCGAGTTTCAGCAGTCCAGTCAGACTCCTCGGAGGTGTGTCCAAGTCGCGCCAGATCCCAGAGCGTAGAGTATGTACATACATAGCTTCATGTTGCTGTGCACCACATCACGTACCTCTCAGGTGTGTGACTGTGAGGATTCGGGCGAAGGACGGACATGCATTCGTCGAGTACTTGCTGGCGAAGGCATAGTGCTCGCTGGGACCGGGATCGTCGTCGTGGCAGCCGAGTAGATCATAGAGCGGGAGAGGAAGCGGCATCTGCTGGCAATGAGCGGCGAGAAAGTGCAGGAGTCTGGTTGAGGTTGTGGCCCGCGTCGGGAGTCCAGAGTGTAGCGGTACGCGTCGAAATCACCCAGCGCAGAATATAGATCACCTCCCCAGTGAGATACGTAGAAGCGAGGAATGATGTCGAGACGGCAGGAGTCAGTCAATTCGGAAATCGTTCCCTACCTGGACACATCGTGATCACCGAGTCAACTCACCGATGGTACCCTCTGCCGTCCGGAATATACGCCACGTTTCTGAAGGTCTTGGTGCACCGCCTCGACTTCTGGACAGCCTCTTGGGGGGAGGGTGAATGTTGTATGAAACTCAGAGGGTGTTGGGCTCGAACCTGCGAGTCAGATGAGAGCGGTACGCAGTCGGAGTCATTGAAGTCTGCACTACATACGCCATAGGATCCTGCGACTCCTCGAGCAGAAACAACGACGCCAAATTGCGATACGCCACGAGCTCATCCTTGGCGTTACTGAAGGTGCCACGATGCTGTACTTGTCGAGTCATGGGCGGCACGAGCGGTGGGCAGTGAGATGGTGCATGGTTCTGAGAGGCTGTGGTTCCCAGTGCCGGTTCGATATTCGAACCGAGGTTGGTCGGGCTCGTCCGCGTCGCAGAGACTACGTTGCATTGTCCTAGACATGTTCTGCCGGAGAAGTTCGCGGTTGACCTTTAGGCGGGGGTGGTCGGGATTATTTGAGGACAAAGGATGGTTCGGATGGCGGAGACCAGGAGCAGGAGCAGGTACGTGCCAGCGCATTGATCGAGGTATCAGACTGTATCTCGCCATAGGTCACTGGCATCAGCCGAACCACTCTGCCTTTGTAGACCGTACATGTAGATCGACACTCACCGCAAGTACTTACTAGTACTGTCACCGCAAATCACGCGATGGCAGCTGGCGTCGTCATATTGGTCGTTACATACTTACCGGTAGCACAGAAAGAGGCATGCGTGTTCCAGCTTCTTGGCGAACCGTAATGAAACCGGGAAAACACAAACGACGAGGAGCGGCAACCGATGAGTCGGTGGCGCAGAGGCGCGGTCACGTGGTGCGCGCGATGTTGAACAATGGGCGATACGCAAGTGGCGTTCCCACGGCTGTTATTACTTACCTCTGCTCCAACGCTGCTCGCGCTGTCCTGGCTGGTCCTCGCCGTGGAGCCCGTCCCGCTCGACCCTTTCGTCGTCGTCCGACACGATGAGCTCGGCCCATCCCCTAC
>WJSG01023031.1:0-11328 GCA_016618145.1 Sanghuangporus lonicericola
TGTACCGCACGTCGACCAGCTGCGACCTGTGGCCCGCCGTACACGCGGAACAGCACCGGCTACTTCGTCCGACCGGTGTCGTGCATCCGGCGGAGGACCATCTCGAAGGACGATCAGCTTGTAGTCGTCGCCCTCGAGCGTCGAGAGAAGGACAGCTCGTACGTCACGAGCTTGTCGTTCAGCTGCGAATTTCCGGTCCGGACGTCGACCTCGTCATCGGCAACATGAACGATCCACTGCATAGCTCAGGAGGTTCGCCGCCTGGAAGTAGGCGAGGCTCCAGTTGACATAGACGGCGAGGATTCCGCTCGTGAACCCCCACTCGCCCGACATCAGGAACTGCGCCGTGCTCGCGTCTGCCAGGCTGAACAGTGCGACGTGGATGTACACTTGGCGTCGGGATGATGTCGAGATACGCGGGCTTACCCGTCGGCGAAAGTGGTGGTGCAATTCGATAGATAGAGATATAGCTTTGCTCTGCGCGGGAGAGTGTCAGCATGCACCACTGATATCTGACGTGGCGTGCGACGCACCAGAGGTTGGTGATCGGTCGGGGCCATCTCTGCGCTCCAAGTCGCGCGTCCTGTCGGCACCGAGGACGAAAGTGAGCAAGTGGCTGGAGGCGAGGGAGTGAGCGGGGTTCGGGGCCAAGGTGCGTGTAAGGTAGACGCCGATCACGCGTCGCGCGCGCCGCGTCCGATGGCGACGCGCCCAGGCGGTAGTGGTTCACGTTCAATGTTCAACATTTAGAATTCAAACATATATCGCAAGTCGAGCTGCCGTAGACGAGGACTTATCAATAGTGTATGTTAGTATACTGATACAGGTATGTTGCAACTTGCAAGGGGTATCGTTGTTCTCGACGACGACGACGAGGACTGGGCGTAGTACAGGTCAGCGAGCGCAGGCGGTGGAGACGAGGAGAGGTACGCACAAGTCAACACGCACGCGAATTCTCCCCGAGCGTCCAGAGCCCGTGAATTTGCCGCGGAGATCGCGCGCGACCTACATATGGGATGAGGTTTAGTACCAAGTCTAGCCAGCGATTGCGATGGAGCACGTACCACTAAACATGCTGCACCACCTGATACCACTTCGCACCCTGCTTCTTCACACCCAAGAACTCTTTTACCGCTCGGATGTCCTCAGGGTCAATCGGCGCGTGGTAGGCTTCAGGCGAGCTGTTGTCCTTGAAGACATACAGCCACCTCCACTTGGGACAAGCAGCCAGAAGGCAAGCGCGCTCGAGTCGAGGAATATTGGGGAATCTGGCGTACACTTGGGAAGCCATGTAGTCCACCGTGGAAGGTGTGCTGACTGCCCGACGCAATTGCTCCGGCGTCATCTCCGAACGCTTGCCCGGAAAGAAGTCGTCGTATAGGATCTCTTCCCACCGGTCAATGCACTCGTCGTCGACTTTCACGGCCAGAGCGCGAGTTACTGACTCTCCCTGAGGGAGTGGCTTGGGCTCTGGGGCTCGGGGAGGAGTCGGGGTACATCAGTACTTCCCCAAATTTCTTGGGCATCTTGGGCATCTTGGGTGATTTGAGCGCCCCGCCATATCTCAGCAACCTGTGGACAGTTTGCGCTGAAACATGGCATGTATACGGACAGGTATGCCACGTATTAGCCTTTTGAGTTTGAGGGTACGCGGATGAGAACTGAGCGAGGGCGAAAGTGAAAAGGCATGCCCATTTCTGGGTACACAGCCACCATCTTGGGAAGCCTGTGGCTGACCAGAAATCGTTCCCTCGCGCACTTAAACGACATCTGTTTGGGCTCAACTTTTGTACAGCTGTTGGGACTACTTACGCGAGTGCATTCACCGAATTTCAGACAAAACAGACTTGATCTCATTTCGCGCAAGATCACCCAAGATGCCCAAGATGCCCAAGAGATTTGGGAAAGTACTGATGTAGATGATGCAGTAGCCAGTTGAGAAGCACGTAGAGTAGGCATTGGACGCATCCAGTCCTTCATGGGCGCGCTCCGTTACCGGTGCTCCGGTTACAGCATAAGGTTGGCTTCATCCATGGCTCACCACCGCCACGTGGTGTGACTATCCCAGTGTGCGTTGGCGCTCTCTGCGATGGTGCAGAGGAGGACTCTTGTCTGGCATCGCGAGAAGCATCAAAAAAGACGCGCCCTTGATGCTCGAGTGTTGCCTCAGGTCTACGGTACGTCTGGCAATAGAGAAACGTAACATGCTCACCTTTCGAATTCCAGGCGGTACACAAGAAGGTGTTCCGCGCCGCGGCCTGCAGCAGGAACTGTCCAGCCGAGACAAAGCCCCACTACTGCAGCAAGCTATGTCAGCAGAAGGTGAGCACAATTGGCATCCCACTCGGTTCTCATCTTGTTTGCGTCGCAGGTCTGGTCGTTGCGGCCTGGCGCGGATCGCTCTATCGACGTGCAGCGTCCGATTCCCAGTCCGTATCGGCCCTTGGACATATTCTGCAATCTGTACGCCGATGAGGTCACGTCGAACGTAAGTAAGTGTCTCGTACTGAACATTTCAAAAGGGGTATTGAGACGAAGACGTCCGTGGGGTGACAGCGCGAGAGAGATTTGGACGAAGCGGAGTCATATTGTCAAGCCTCGAGCAGCTCGAGTTGGTCAGACGAAGGCTCCGGTGGATTGAATGCACATGTACTACATAATTTATGGTCTCTGTCCCCACATGCCCGCCCTCCCGCAGGAAAACAACAATCGTCGAGCCAGTCACGGTCGCCACAGCGCGAGTTACGGCCTCTCCTCGAAGAGTTAGCGATCTGTGGTCGGGTTTCGTCACACGACGAGCACATGGGAACCTCTGGTTGGCTCGCAAGACTCGGAGGCTTAGAAACTCGAGCTAAGTAGATGAGCTTTTGACTCAGAGGAGGGTAGGCTGTGTTCCCCGCAGTCAGACGAGTAGTCGCCCGGACCGTGCTGGATTAGAGGCTCCTAGTCAGACGGGCAATCTCGAAGGCGATGGTGGAAGTCCAAAGAGGAATTGACTCAGTGACTGCAGCGAAGATGGAACTGCGCCAATACTGTGGGTTTCGTAGAGGATGAGTCGCGTGCCACACCGGCTGGCTCGCACAGGCTGCGGCGACACGCTGTTCGACGTATGTCTAATGCTATCATGAGTCCGCGCTGGCTGTAGACATGACGGAACGCTGACAGAGCCTTGCCCCGACGAATGAGGAGGTAGTGATGTTTCCGTATCTCGGGGTTGAAAACACCTTGAACAATTTGCACATCAGCAAGCGTTGAAAAAGAGATAAGAGATACGCACAAGTCAATCCGTACGTGCAGTCGCCGAGCAACTAAAGTCCACTGCGGGGAATGAGAAGCCTGTGGCGAAGGTTTGAGTATTGAGCGTCACAAGCTGTAGCAAAAAACACGCGCACGCACCACTAAATATGGTTTGCCACCTTATACCAACGCGCACTCTGCTTCTGCACGCCCAAATACTCCTGCACGGCTTCGATATCGGCCGGGTCCACTTGCGCATGAAGACACTCATGCGAATTGTTGTCCTTGAAGACGAACAGCCACGTCAACCTAGGGCAAGGGACCAAGAGAGCGGGGCGGTCGAGACGAGGTACGTTGGGGAAGTTGCAGTAGACCTCGTAAGACATGAACCCCATCGTCGTGCCACGCAACGGAGATAACGCTTCGCGGGACTCCTCTGCGGACATCTTGGCAAGTTCGCCTGGAAACACGTTGTCGTATAGAGCCTTTCCCCAGCGGTCCAGGCAATCGTCGTCGACCTCAATCGCGAGAGCACGGGTCACGGCCTCATTTTGGGGGGTGAGAGGCCTGAGCTCTGGTTCGGTGGCACGGCGGGTACGAGGAGGGCCCGGGGCGATGTGCCTAGCACAGACCTCGAAGGCAGATGACTTAAGTAGACATCGCAGACGTCCGGGACACAAGTATGGAGTGGCGGAAGCTCGGCTTACCTCGTGTTCTTGCAGCTCACGAGCATAAAAACGTGGGTCCATGACAGGATTATGTGGATGAGTACCGGACTGAGAGGAGGGTGCA
Organism: Sanghuangporus lonicericola; assembly: GCA_016618145.1. Lineage (NCBI taxonomy): Eukaryota > Fungi > Basidiomycota > Agaricomycetes > Hymenochaetales > Hymenochaetaceae > Sanghuangporus > Sanghuangporus lonicericola. The sequence goes on from WJSG01023031.1 coordinate 4,030, forward strand.
CTCTGGTGCATTCGTCTTCGCGGATAGTACGAGCACTGCTCGAGTCCGAGTCCTTATTCAGCTCACTAACGTTCGCGGCCGTTTCTCGGAATGTGATAGCGTTGCAACTGGTATCGGGATCATGTGGAATTGTGGCGAACTGAATATTGATATCAGAGACATCTGCTTGAACGGAGACGGAACGATAGAGCTGTTGCATCATGATATCGTGGTAAGTCGTTCGGATTCATGAAGCGTCGGGGAAGGTACTTCAGCGCCCGGGCTACAGTGGAGTTAGTAGGAAGTGAGTACTTCAGGACTCGAGGTCTGAAGTCATGAACGTTCAGGTCCAACGTGTTCGTTTGGCTTTTGGCCCCGGCCCGCAGCGCGTGACGTCACGCGATAGACGCGTTTTCGTGACGACGCGTCAAGCAAGCTCCTTTATGCGCGCACCCGACATGTCTAGCCTGTTCTCAAACATCCAAATGAATTGACGACGACGAGAGGATTACGCCGAAGAGGTACGTAGAGTGACGACGGGCGTACAAGTCATAGACTAGAAAGCCACAAAATAAGCAAACTGACGAGATTACTTAGTAGTTCCGGACTTCGGTGTGCGTATGTTCACAATTAGTGTGATTATGTTGAGGTACTTCTGGAGTGATTGGCTGCGTATCGAGGAGCTTCAATCGTCGGGGCTCACACGCAGCCTTATGCCGCGCCCAATCCTGACAGGACAGTTATCAGCGCTCGGAAGTCCGTCATACGGCGATAGCCTCTCACCTTCCGCTGACAAGCCTTGCTACAATAGCCCGGCTTGACCTCAGGCGAGCAGGATCCCGCACAGCGCCTGAACTGGTGGGCCTTCAAAGACCGAAACCCGCAGGACGGCTCCGCGCAGGTGTACCGAGAGGGCGCGTGCCGCATCTTCTCCAGGATCCGCTGCCGGACATCGTACGCCCTCCACAGCTGCTTGTACTTCCCAAAACGCGCGCCGCCACGGACGTCCTGGGCGTGCGCCTCCCCGAGCTGCAGAACGACGGCAGCGACCTCGAACGCGCCGGCGAAGCGGAAGCCGTTGTCGATGGCGGTGTCGGCATCTGTGACCGCGTGCAGGAGGTCGGCGTCCTCGAGGTATGCGAGGAGCGAGCCCGCGGTGGGTTTCAGGCGGTATTTGGTGAGGAAGGCGAGGGAGGCGGCGGCGTGGGCGTGGACGTGGTCTTTGTCGGAGATGGAGAGGCGGGAGCCTATCTGCTCGTGCGCGCGGTTGCGCTTGAGGACGATGTCGGTGAACAAGAGGGCTGCGTCTGGTCTCAGAGGCGCGGCGCACCCTGTGGCACACCTGGTCCGGCACGGCGATCAGTACCGCTCAATCCACCTAGGCCCGAGACTGGGCCCGTATGGAGGCGACGACGCACCGTGCTGCGAGCTCGAGGATGCTCCCTGCGTGGGTGGCGGCCTTCGCCATGAGGTTCTCCGTCGGGTTGTTTGCGAGGTATCGAGCGACGCCGGGCACGCACTTGCGGCACTGGGAGCCGCATTCGTAGGCGTCGTGGAAGGCGTCGCGGCGGAAGGCCATGTAGCTCTCGAGGTTGGGAGGGAGGGGCGTGCTGCCCGGTAGCTGACAGCACCCGGCGCGCGGGCCTCCGATAGAGGAACCGCTGCCGTNGCCCGGTAGCTGACAGCACCCGGCGCGCGGGCCTCCGATAGAGGAACCGCTGCCGTAGGTCGTGAGAGCGTCGCAGACGACATCCCTGGTTGAGTCTGGAGTGGACGGTGGGGTGGACGGTTCGGAGTCGGTACATGTGGACCACGTCTGGGTGGGAGGTGTGCTGAAGTCGGATGACATCTGTAAGGAGCGATTGAGGTCAGTACTGGCAATATGTGCTTGGTGCACTTCGGAAGGAGAGGAAGAAGAGTTCAAGTTCGAGGTATGGGAAGAACTGAAGCAATCAACGTCGATGAACGGGGCGCCAGGCGATGGGGATCTCGCGTAGATACTCATCCGAGGGCACTGGCAGTGGTCGATAGATACATAAAGCTCACTGACATTGTATGGAAGACGCGTGCGGAGGTCCCAAATGGAAATACGAGCCTTACTAACCTTCCAAAGCAGAGTTGCAAGCTCGAGAAACACGAAGTGGAACGAGATTGTGAGTGACAAGGATATGCACGGGGAGTAATAACGGTGGCGCCAAGTACGCGAGGGGTAACGATGTGGGTAGAGGAGCGGTGGGTAACTGGAGGGGTGAAGTGTCCATGTACTTATCTATATATATGTTCGTGTCACGCATCGTGGCATTAACAAAGCGGCCGTCGGACAATGAGAGTCTTGCAAGGGCCACCACGCATTCTGCGGGTGGCGCTCCGTGCGCAGTGGCAGCCCGTCATGGACGATGGTGTCAATGCGGCGACCGAGGCGACGATGCGAACTCATACCCGTGACGTGGTCGATTGTACAAAGAGACAACTTAAGCACACATGCTCGACGGAGTCGAGTAGAGACTTGGCAGGTGGTGATCAAAATGTTGACAACAAGACGGCTCGGAATATGCGACGTACCTCGAAACCAAGTCGAGCAGTACCCCCAACCCGCAAATCGACGAGTCTCGGTGTGCGCATGAAGGAGCAGTCCGAGCGGGAAGTGAAGTATATGGTCGGAAACAGATGACACAATGCGTTCCATCAGTTGGCGAAGCGACGCAAACCCAAGGTAGAGACTGATCGCTTTGGTATACTTATTCCGCGCGTGAGTCGTTGCGAGCATGAAGTGAGTCGGAAGAACACGGACGCACGAAGAAAAATCAAAGATAGTATGAATGCACAGCCAAAGCCTTGTAAATTCCGCGTACACTTGTGATCGGAGGCTTAGATAGCTCTAGATCGCTATGCAGCTTTGACATGGCGGCATCCGCATTTCTTGCACAGCGGACCATTCGGCTGCGGAACACATGAGTTGGATTAGACCGATAAGCACGGACAGGCTAAGCAAGCATTCATGCATACCCGAGGACGACTCTTGCCGGTCATGGAGGATCTATCGACAGACCGCTCCAACACTGTGGTGGTAACATAAGCCGTGGTCCGCGGAGCACGCGAAGTCAGCTAAAGAAACTACTTACAGGCTTCTTGCACCATCCTGTATGCTTCAGGCAGCTGCCACATGTTTCGGAACGACCGCAAGAACTCGGGGCCGAAGGTCTTCGTGCGTAAGCGGATGATCTCGCCTTTGTAGTCTCGCCCGGGATGTGGGAAGTCAATGAATATTTCCGGACCATTCCACTCCGACCAGACCAGCCAGTCCGGAAGGTAGACATTTGGATACGACGTGTCATACTTCTCGACGTCAATCCAGGTCGCGTCGTCGTCGTCATCCAGTATGGGAGGTGTCGCTAGACCCTGCTTGCATGCATAGCGATGTACGAACCAGTGCTATTTTGGTGTCACGTTCATACAGTCATGCGGCTAAAGGAACACTGACGTGGACGTACCTTGTTCTGGCACTGAGGGCTGCAATAGTACGGCTTGACCGACTCAGAACAGCTCCCTCCGCACCTGCGCATGGCTTTCTTGTTGACGGCGTGAACGCCGCACCCATCTGCAGCGCAGCGATACCGGTTGGGAGCGTTGCGGACCTTCGTGAGACGCAACTTCTCCTGATCGGCTTGCCAGACGAGATAGTCGTCGTACGCCCGCCACATCGAGATCATCTCCTTGAAACCCTCGATCTTACGGAAGTCGACACCAAACCGCTTCTGCAGCGTCGTGAGATAGCTGGCTATTCGAATGACGATGTACGGGATCGGTCCCTCCCAGCAAAGCATGTTAGCGTAGTAAGCTGCATTGTTCAGCCAAGGACGATCCATGATCGCGTGCAGAGATCCTTCAGGGTCGAGGCAAAATTGCGACTGGAAGTTGAGCCAAGCGCACGCAGCGAGGGCTCGCTTCCGTAGCTGGAACGATGTGCCGGTAATCGTCGGAGGTTTCTTGCCGTTGAGACTGAGAAGCGGAAGTTCAATGCCGGTGAGGCCTTCGAGCAGCTCGAGGATAGCTGGAAACGTCATGTCATATTGGGGGTCGACCTCGCAATCGACAATGCCTCTGAGATCGTCATGTGGTGAGGACATCAAATACCAGATGAAGCACCAGAGCAACTGACCGTACTCCAAGCTCGAGCATCATGGGCCCATCGTATACCTGCTCTCCGCGCTTCAGCTTCTCGTACGGATATTCCTGGATCCACCGAATGGCATCACGGTAGACTTTCCGGTAGTCAGGGACCTTGCGGTAGTCGTAGTAAAGCTCCTGTTTGAGAATGACAAGATCGTCGAGGTTCGCGTACACTGCCGGCAAAACTGGAGGCCGATTGAACACAATCTCGTGAATGCGAGGTATCGAATCTTCCGGCTGGACATGTTTCGCCTTCTTGCGTTTCGTACGGTCGCGCCTCTCGATGTGCATCCTGCCGCACAAAAGTCAAACTGCGAGCTTCCACACCTCAACAGTGCACCTACTGGCACATGCGGTCCACGATGTCCGTTGGCTGCGACACTGGCTGCACGATGTCGCTATGAATTTGCGATAGATTGTTCGGATATGCGAACTTTACTGACCATCTTTTATAACCACAATGACTAATGTCTGACGCGTTAGTATCACTACATTGCTGAAGTCGGACAGTAGCACATACCTTTGTCCGTTGCGGAGGAAGCAAGCTCTAAACTCAGGAGTCAGGAGGAGAGTCTGAGCAATCGACGATGCCAGTGGCGGCGCTCGGCGGCGGCGCCATTACTTACAGTACCCTAATCTTATCTTATCTTACCTTACCTTACTTACCTACCTTACTTACTCGATTAGATGAGTCTATACAGTATCGGTTCTTTGTTCTGCGCGAGCTCGTTGCTCTCGACGTCGAGCACGATGGCGAAGTCGGCGGGCTGGGACCCCGTTCTCATCATATCTCAGGCATGTGCGTTTAACTCGCATTGAATCATGCTGCTTATACCTTTTCAACGTTGCCAGATCATCGCCATGCAAACGCTGCACTACGTGACGCTTTCCCTGCTCATTCCTCCTCTCCTCGTCATGTTTGCGGAACCGGGATCTCTGGAGTACGAAGGCGGCGCAGCCAATGTTGGTATGCCATGCGTTGAAAGCTGTGATCGCTGTCTGATGAACGATGAATAGGGATGATCATGGACTGGCGGGAGATGGCCGGAAGACCCACAACGCGCGCACTACCAGGCCAAGGCCCATGGACGTCGTGGAACTCTGTATGGAGCGGGGGCAAGCAGGTTGGGCTTGGGTCTGCTCAGCAGACCGGCTTCAGGAGCGTGGACCCTGTACGTTGTTGGATCATCGCGATCTGCTGGATGGCGGCTTCGGCAGCAGAGTGCGTACCTTTTTGCCCCCACACCGCGCAAGGTTCATTGAGGCGTTGCGTTACAGCGTGTACTACCTCTACAGTCTCATCCGACGTCCAAGACTCATCCTCGACTTCGCCCTCACCCTTCTCTTCAATCACCTCGTTCTCACGACGTACTACTCCGCAGCGATCCCCACCTCCGCCTTCTTCTGGCTCGTCGTGTGCATCAGCGCCGCGGGCACGGTCATCTTTGCGGAGCAGCTATGCGTCAAGCGGGAGATGAACGAAGGCCTAGTGGTCGCGCCAGCACCCGACGGGGACGACAACGTCGAGATGGGAAGCCTGTTACGCGAAGATCGGGAGGACTAGTATATCCGATGCTATGGTGCGCCTTCACCGCATACTTCCCGGCAGGTGGCTCACGTGCGATGCGCAGGTCAAGCTGTAATATACTTCACTTTCGTAATGGACAGTGCGTCTGGACTCTGGCTCGCTCTCTTCAATTGAAGTTACCAAGTTATGGGTCCGGATCGAATCGATGCCCTGCGTGTGTCACGTCAAGTTTGGAATTGTTGCTTTTCGCGCGACTCCCCAAAACCTTCGTGCTCCACCATCGCAATCTCAGCATCGGTGAGTGTCCTTGGTGTTCATTTGCGCGCGTCGCCCCGGATCTTGCTTCAATTGTGTCTAGTCTCGAACGTGCCCTGGCTCTCGGCACCGGTGGGCGGTCTGGGGTTGCTTCCTCGTCCATAGTGCGCTGTCGAAAGACCAGTCGCATTCCACGAAGGTTGCGATACACGCGGTATGTGGTGGGAGTTGTGCGTTCCTTTGTCTGATATCACACTAGATCTGGACGATTATCGCACTTTATTGCGGTGTGGGCGTTGCGCGCAGTTCAAGAGAACGAGGCATGTCTTCTCTTTGCGGACTTCAATCCGTCTGGAACCTGATATCATCGCATCACCTTCAAATTGCATCGCATCCGCCGCTCATGGTCCTCGTATACCCCAATTGTGCAGCATTAGCAGGGCCTTGCGCTCGTGCCTTCCGTATCATGAAGCCATCGCACAGCGTGTCGGAAGAAAGGCCAGCGTAGCGTGTGCTCGCATGCTCGTATCCTTCCCATCTTGGTGTTATACATCCACTAACGGCGCGCTATGTGGTCTCGAAGACACGGCAACTCCGACGACGACATTCGCCATTCACCACAATGTTCTGCGCTAGAAGACTGGTCAGTGGTCGATTGTGTTCTAGGCTCTTCTTCCGTGATCTGCAAGTTCCATGTCTGAATCTTGTCTATTCTCCGACCAGATGGAATCGCAGTGCATGGACACTCCAACCCTACTGCGTGGGTTCTGAGGGGCCGTCGGCGATATTTCCTGGGATTCTACGCTGTCTGTCCGCCTTCTCTGGATCCTTGGCTCTCCGTCCCCCGCGCTGTGCGGCATTTAAATTGCGGCGATCCATTGGACACCGCCTACCGCATGAAATACAGTACTCCGGGACGAATCCGAATCGCATCCAACGATTTGGAGCCCATTGTTCCTCTTTCCAGGAAAGCTGTACTTGCCTCGCCGCGTACCACGAGTCGACCGCGCCTCCGACAGACCAGTCCTTAATGACGACGCCGCCCAGCCTTGGTACTCACATCCACATCTATGGGCGTATCTGGAACCCATCATTTCCTGATGAGGTCGGTCAACAAACAACGAGGCTTGTCAAGCCTTCCTGGCGGAGTTCGCTGGGGCCAAGAGCGGCGCGCACCCTCGAACCCTATGATTCTATGCTGGCCGCTCTCGACGTGAGCTTTCGGGGGGGATGGAAGGTAGTCAGGGGTAACTGATGACGCGTACAGATCCCGGATGGTCTCGCAAGGCGGCGCTTCACGTTTCAATGACACAACGTTTCGGTCCTTCAAGCCCGCTCAGGCTACGTTGGAGGAACGTCGGCGGATG
>WJSG01023043.1:0-10613 GCA_016618145.1 Sanghuangporus lonicericola
TCCCACTACGCGAGAACGCAATGATATGACGGGAACTTACTTTGAACCATATCACAAGGGTGATACTCCTCTTGAGCGATTCGAGGAGCGCCATCTGGTTCTCGTCGAGCGGCTCGTCGGCCGCCGGGCCATGGGCATGATAGGTGCTTGTCGAGGAGTAGGACGACGTGCTCAGCTGCGCCGGAGAGGATGGAAGCGGAGAATTGAGAGCTGTTGAAGACGCTGAAGATGAAGGCGAAGACGTCGATGGGGATGGCAGGGGATGTGAGAAGATGGTACCGGCGCGGGTCGTTACAGACTGCGCCATGCACAGTGGTTGCTGGGCCTTACGTCCTCCACCGTGGAGGGCTTTGTGCGAGAGTTCCGTTCTGTTTATTCATCTGCGATGGGTTCACGGTCACTTGTATCATAGTCGGATGAAGCTCACAGTGGTGGACGACTGAGGGCACGGACTTGCTCCTCGCGAATGGTATCTTCGGGCTCGCTTAGATCGGAATTGTCGATCTGTACTGTCGAGGTCGATCGGCGTGAATGGACTTTGGAGAAAAGACGTGAATGCGGTGAAGTACAGATGGAGAGAAGTAGCGACAGAAATCGTAAGGGTCGTCGACGAAGGTGGGAGGGAGGAGGAGGACAAGCGCGAGGTGGCACACGCTGGCGACCGCGCGCTGCCGGCCATCCAGCAGCGCTTGCTCGACAACCACCACCTCCTCCCACCCGCTTCAGCTTCAGCGTTCTCTGCAGACTCTTGGCTCGTGCATGGCATGGATCTGGCTCTTGTGGCCCCGCCGGTCGAGTTCATAATCTTCTGGGTCAGCCTCTGGCCTGGGTCAGCGCGCTCAGCTTTGCTTGTTCTGGTCTCCTCGCATCCTGCTCTCCACTTTGCTGTCGTGCTCGCATCGCTCTGACCATGCTCTCTTGCTCTGCTCTGACTTCCCTGGACAGCTCCCGCGACATCGTTGTTGAATCCCAGATCTCTCCGAGTCCGTCCTTGCCTCGCGTCAATATCGTCCTTCCCCGCAGCCCTCCGCGGCTGGAGCCGTCTCCCCTTTCGGAGGAGTCTTCTGACAGCCAGCCGCCTGGTAGTCCTTCTGAAGAGGTACGTCGTGGAAGCCAGATATGGCGAGCGGCATCCTGACGTTGTCGGTACTCCAGCCGCAGACGGCGCGCAAGCTCATTCTACGGAAGCGGTCGACGTCCCCCTTGCAGGTCAAGTTCCCGTTCATGGCGGACCGCCTCCGGGTGCGCAGAGAGAAGTCTGCGTCGCCTCAGCGTTCTCCTTCGCAGTCGACCGGCACCGAGCCCGCGAGGCTTCCTACTACTGAGCCCGGCGACTCCGAGCCCGCGACCACATCGCAACCCGCGGTCTCTCCTCCCAGGGACTGCCAGTCTGCCCCGTGTACGGGCACTTCTTGCGACATGCTCCCGGTCCGCAAAGTGCGCTTCGTCACGCCTCCGTCCTCTCCTGAAGAGTCAACCACAGCTTATTCACCTCGCGAGGGCGAGTCGAACTGGGCTGACCAGCCTATCTACCGCACCACGGTCTCACTGATCGAGAACCTCCCTTTGGCGACGTTCCCTGTGCCGGACGGTTTCTCCTGGCCCCGGCTGCTCCACGCTCAGTCCGCTGGCGGACTCACGGTCGCTACGCCTCATCCTTCGGACGGGAACGCGCTCGGCCTCTCTGTAGGCCCTGCTTACGAACCCGCCGTCGCCGCATACCCCAGACTCTACGTCCTGCCCGCGATGGATACGTGGGAGGAGATTTGCGAGAACCTGTCTTGTGCTCTTGAGGTGTGCGCTGTCCTTGCGGACTTGGATCGCTCTTCGCCTGGGTCGATGAGTGCTGTATACTACGAATCCCAGCCGTGTCCGGCGATGGGTCTTGCTTGTGGTTCCAGCGGGCTGTGGAACTGCCGTGTCTTCCCCAGCGTGCTGTTCTAGTCTCACCTTCCTCGTGTCGTCGCTGTGCTGTATTTCTGGTTATGTACGAGTATAATAGGATCCTCTCTGCACGTCGCCGGTTACTACGTCGCCGTGCAAGTCTATTTAACTGAATCATTCTGCGTACTGAGGTCGTGATCACTGCCCTCACAAGCTCATCACGGTGCGCGTCGCTTATAGGCCAGGTTATGCTGACTCGCCTGACTCTTTCGACAGCAAACGCCGTGTGTATGATCATGTTGTGTAGTCGAAGCACTCACGCTCGCCGAGCCCGTCATGGACATGGCAAGGCGAAAACATTGAAGCAGTATCTGCACCTCATGTGCCACATCACAAGGGAGACTGGTCCCGAAGTATTGCGAGTCGGCCCAAATATATTCTCAACCCTCTCAGCTGATCGCAAGAGCTGGCGCAAGAGCACTTCAAGACTTCTTGCCCATGACCGACGCCTGTCAATTTCGTCTTTCTCACGGGAGCTCTGGCGACTGTGCGCATTTGCACAGGTGAGTAAACTATTCCGACTCAAGCTTTCCGAGTAAGACTTTGAAGCTCGCTTTTGCTCCACATACGAATATAGTAGATTCCTGGGTACAAATTCTCGAAATACGTCTGGTTTCATCATACTTCTTGAGCATCATCGAACGGTTACGCTGCGGACACTACGGCTGATCTTCGTCAAGTACAACAACATCGGCAATACTCGCCCCGCGTCCCCTCGCCTAAACCGCATCCTTGCCCACCTCGACCTGCTTCAGGACGTACAGGGACTGCACCCCGGGAGTGGCGGAGATGTGGATCTTGAACTGCGCCTTGTTGTTGTCCTTATCTTTCCCCTCGAAGACAAAAGTGGACACGAGCGCGTTGCCCTCCGGCGTTGCAGCTTCGTACGCGTCCTTTGCCTTCTGGGTGCCTTCGACGACGCTGGCCTTCAGCGCCCCCACCGAAGGGTGCGTCCAACCCTGTGCGAGACAGATCAGCACGTAGTTGCATGGCCGCGTCGGGGAGCCGCTTTGGTGATCGGTCGAAAGCGAGTGTAATTGTAGGCAGGCGTACCAGAGCGAAGTCATAATAATGCTCGGCGTCGAGCGAAAGGCGGAAGGCTGTCCCCCCCGCCACGCCTCCGGGCTCGAGGTCTTGGTTGCACCCCGTGAAGACGAGCTGCGTGAATGGTCCCGTGCCGCCGGGGGCGTCCCAGTATTTGCCGTTGTCGAAGTGCGTGCCCTCGACCAGGAGGTCAAACTGCGTCTCGTTTTTGACCGTGCACTGGATATAGCGAAACTTGTCTTTGAGCTCCTTGGGCACGTCGGGGATGAGCTTTTCAGCAACCTAGATAATGATGCAGGCGTACGTGAGGGTGTGAGCGCCATACATGACAACAGATGTGCAGGAGGCTACAAGCGTACTTCTTTGATCTTGACCAGCAACTCGCCACCGGTGAGGATTACGGTGAGAATGGGGATGATGTGTGCCATTGCGAGATCGTGAGGTACTTGGACGTCTGAGGGCAGGAGGTGTGCTGGTCCTTCCGCTGAGAGCATTGCCCACCTTTATAGACTTTCATGTCCTACACAAATTCCTATGAGATATTGTTGGCTGCGAGGGTTGAATCGACCGGTGCGCCGAAATAGATTGCGGCATCAGCTCCGGTTATTGGATATTCCCATGTAGCCTACCGTATCTGGTACCCACTACTGAATGGTGGCCTGGACCAGAACAAGAGGTCCTTGTACACACCAAGTTCGCCACAGGACCCAAGTAAGTATGTACGATTTTGCGAAACTACTTTATACTCAACATTTGTGTATGTTAGCCCTTCACCAAATAGACCGTAGTGAGTTACTACACGCTGCGAGCAGGGTCGGGAGGATACGCAGCCTGCTCCTACTTACTTCAGGGCACAAGGTTAGGCGCTTACGGCATCTTGGCCGAACCGCCGGAGAAGCCGCAAACCACTCGCACCGTGTACTAAGATCAATGTGGTTAAAGTTTTATGGGTTCACATGATATTGTTTCCGTCAGAGGTACCGCATGATGGAGAGGCGTTATAACAAGTACCACGGGCCCCTTCGGCTGCTGTTCAGGTTCAAGTTGTACCCGAGTCAACCGAGCATGGGACCGCAATACCCAGCCGGGGCAGTACTGGAAAGATCTTCGGTCACCAGCTTGGAGAGCAATGGACGACGTTCGGGCTTGGCGAGCTGTGTTAGACTCGATGTCGTGTCTTCTTGTTACTGACTTCCGCGCCTCGTTCAAACAGACTCGGTGCTCCAGCCTCTAGGTGCGTCCAGGCTCTTCGCCGAAGTCCTCGTCGCTGCTACTTACGCCCGGCGAGACTCTTCAAGCTGCACCGGCCACTACTAAGTATCGCCGCCAGCCAATGTTGGTGCGACGCTAGACATTCTTCGGTGCATCCTCGAGGCTGCGACTGGGGCTCTTGTCAGAGAAAGAGTTCAGTCAAACGCTGCTCCCACTCTGCACCCGGACAGGACACTCGGCTCGATATGGCGACTGGGAGACGTTCCGGAACTACCGTGTCCCTTGTGTCTTTCAAAACTGGGGATCTTCTCGGCCAACACCAATCACGGCTCGGTCAGGCAGCCTCCCTTAGTTCTGTGACTTGGTGAGTTCAAAAGTCCCGATTATATACCGAACCCTCAGCCTGTGAGCAGTGTGCGGTCGGGCTGCTACTGTATACAAGCACGCTCAATCGGAGGTGATGGTATTATTCCCTTGCACTTGACTCTAGTCGCCTCGTGATATCAAAGTTCTCTTATCATTGACAGTAAGCTTACGATGTCGCTGTCCAGCTTCGCCGTGGTATCCAAGGCTGACACGGCTGTTCACCACAGCCATGCCCAGCGATCTCAACCAGAACTTGAAGCTCTATTTGGGCGCCGTGTAAGACGGCTTCACGTACCGTCTTGGACGTCGTGCCTTCCGTCCCCGAGCGCAGTGGCTGATTAGCGAGTTTCATTCGCGAGGGACCCACGAATCGTAAATCCGACTTCACGTCCTACATACTCACACTTCGTTGTACGAATACTTGTGGACTGAAGCATCCCACCATAGGGCGACTTCGATTATCTCCCCCGTCCAAGTTCGAAGTCAAGGACGGCGAGTTGCTCGGCAGAACGAAGCTCGCACCGAGCAACGGCGCGTACTCCGTGCACGGGCCAAGCCTGGGGGTCAGATCGTCATCAAGTTCCGTCTCGTAGGCAAAGCTACGACCAACGACGGTCGTCTCGGCCGGCGACTGGAAGGGTTTTGAGCGGCCGGACGTGTCAAGCGTCACGTAATACTGGGCCGACGCGCCACCCAGCAACGCCGCGCTCACGGTGCTGGGCAACATCGGAGGCGTGCCTATGGACATCTTGATCGTGCTCGCGGTGAGGTCGGGTTCAAGTGGGGGCGAACTGGTGGATTGGGCGTTGAAGGGCATTTTCTGGGTGAACGAGAAGCTGCTCACATGGGCTTCTCTGAAGGGATGTACCGCGTCACGGTCTAGTCCTGCTGTTTAATGCAGAAGTCGTCGCCCAACTCAACAGACCCGCACTCTCGACGCGAGAACTTCAGATACTTCAGCAAATCCAAAGCGCGTAATGGAGTTGAGCCACGGGTCGGAAAGTACTGGTACGTAGCTGAAGTGATGAGGAAAAGTGCTGTGCGAGTTCTGCAGAGCTGTCTGAAGTCGGCTGAAGTCGGCCGCGCGCAGCTGGGAAACTCCGCGATGACGGCACGGGCTGCGCATCGTCTGTGCTTGCTTGTGCTCGACGCCGCCGCTGCGATGGACGACGGCGCGAAGGGCGAGCTCGACGGCGGCCGTGCAGACGGCAACGTGCGCGATCTCGCACCCGATCTGCGAGACACGCCTTTCTTCCTACCGCAGCCACCGCGCCGCCGCCTGTCTGCATTGTCTGCTGCTTCTCGTCGATCATAGCTCCCGAGAGCCCTGAGCCACGCCCACACGTATATACCGCCACGGCTTCGACACGATGGCCAAGTCTCCTGCCTCGCGCAAGATGCTCCTGGAACTCGACGACGACTGGACCGCGCCCTCCTACGAAGGCGCGACCTCAGTGAGGCGGTTCAAGGACTCCATCCACGACTATCGTACGTGCAGCGTCTTGTTCGACGCGAAAGACGCGTCGGCGACGCGACGCGCTGACTTTGGCTGTCCCAGTCCCTTTCGGGCCCACCGTCTGCGCGATCATCGACACGTACGTTGCCTTCTTTGCCGTCTTTGACGCGTCCGTCGACAATCCTGACCATGTGCGGATCCTCACACAGCCCGCAGTTCCAGAGGCTTCGGAACATCAAGCAGCTCGGGACGTCGTACTATGTATGGCCTGGCGCGTCTCATAATCGCTTCGAGCACTGTCTTGGTGAGTCCAGTACTTCTTTTGAGTCGCGGTGAGTGGCGGAGCATATGTGGCGTGGATTGGGCAGGAGGGTGATATGCTGGCGGTACGGTGGTGAAATTATCGTTGCGAAAATCGAGGGAACTGCTAGCCATCCCATTTGCCTGTGTACATGTATGCGCGCCCCAAGTGCTGTACCCCTTCGCGTTGTGTTTGCGAATACATCATCTCACCACACTTCTTGCAGGGGTGGCATACCTCGCCCAGACCCTTGCTATGCATCTGAAGGGAGCGCAGCCTTCCCTAGGTATCACTCAGCGCGACGTGCAGTGCGTCACCATTGCCGGTCTCTGCCATGACCTTGGACACGGGCCATGGAGCCATGTGTGGGATAGCATGTTCATCCCAGCCATTCTGTAAGTTACCTTGGGTTCTCTTTGTTCCACATTGCTTGACTTTATCATTTTGCGCAGTCCGGACAAGAAGTGGTGTCACGAGGACGCGTCTCGTATGATGTTTGATGCGCTCCTCGAGGAGAACGGGCTTGAGCTTGATCCGGATGACGCTACGTTCGTGAAGGCCCTCATCATGGGCGACCGGAGCATATGCACGTGAGTTGACTGCAATAAACAGATGGGCCGCCTGGATGCTGATCATGACTGGGCTTAACAGGAAGGAGGAGAAGCCTTATCTCTTCCAGATTGTGGCAAACAAGACGAACGGGCTCGATGTGGACAAGTGAGTAGCACCATGCAGCTGTGCAAGCTATAGCAGGCTTACAGGTCGTCTTGTCCAGGTTCGACTACATTGCTCGTGACTCTCATGCTATCGACCAGAAGAGCAATCTCTCTTTGACTAGGTAGTGTCAAGGAATGGAGGACACCCCATATATGCGCTGACACGCTTGTAGACTCATCTACTCGTCTCGGGTCATTGACAACGAGATCTGCTACGATATCAAGGATGCCAACCAGATCTTCGAGCTATGTCACACTCGTATGTCGTTGCACAAGCGCATCTACACTCACAAAACGGGTGGGTCCCTCATAATACGGGCGTCTCGCTCTACGTGCCAACGCCTTTACTGACTATTCCCACAGCAAAGGCCGTGGAGTATATGATAGTCGACGCACTCACGCTCGCCGAGCCAGTCATGAACATCGCACGGCGCCTGGAGAATCCGAAGAAGTATCTGCATCTCACGGACCACATTCAAACCGAGATCGAAGCGTCGGAGGATCCTGTAAGTCTGTGCGCCGTCAAACCGAGGGTCATGTACTGACTGCGAGATTGGCTCGACAGCGTCTCGCGGACGCTCAGGCGATCCTGCACCGCATCCGTGTCCGCGATCTGTACAAATGCGTCGACTACAAGGTCTTCGAGTGGGAGCTCAAGAAGCAGATCAAGGCGACGTTTACTGCCGAGTCCGTCGTGAAGGCGTTCAAGGACTTGTATGCGAAACGGGCGTCGCTGGCTCCGGAGCAGAAGGAGGGCCTTGACAATGTCAAGCTGGAGGATGCGGCGGAGCTGCGTGCGGAACATGTCATCATTGACCTCACGGAGCGCCATCATGGGATGAAGAATGAGAACCCGTTGGACTACATGAAGTTCTACTCGAAGCACAACCCTAATCGTAAGCATTTCTCTGGCAGTCGGAAACCATTACACGCACTGATGATGATTGTCCAGGCGGCGTGCATGCGAACGAGGACGATATTTCAGTCACGCTGCCGCGGTCCTTCGGGGAACTGATGCTCAAGGTGTATACCCGCGAGGCACGGTACGTCGGCCATGACGGAAGATGTACGCTGTCGAAATACTCACGGCCACCCTCCCCGCAGGTTTTTCGGCCTCGTGCAGCTGGGCTACCGTGAGGTGCTCAAACAGTTCAATGAAACGCAAGAGCGCGATACCACTGCTACGGGATTGTTCCCCGGGGACTTTGGTGGCGATCTCGGAGAGGAAGAGATCGACATGTCAGAAGGCACGCATATACCCGTCACTCCGCCCGCAGACGCTCCCGCACCCCCCACTCCGAAGGCGAAGGGGCGCACGCTGACGAAGGTCGTGAGCCGTGGTCGGGCGCTGTCGAGGCACGGGAGCTTGGGCGGGATGGTGCCGGAACCGGTGTCGCTGAAGGATAACCCCTTCACGACTGTGCCGGCGAACTACAATCCGCAGTCGAGTCCGCAGCGGAAGGGGAAGCGGAAGGAGCAGGAGAAGGTGAAGGAGCAGGAGGTGAAGGGGGAGAGCGGGATGGACAAGGTGCCGTTGCCGACACCGACCTCAAGCTGGGCGGAGAAGGCCGAGGCTGTCTCGAAGGAGGACGATATGGGATTCCCCACACTGCCGCTGGGACTGGGGGAGGAGACAGGTGAGGAGGAAGGTTCGCGCTCAAGGCGAGCGTCGCGGTCGCCGCCGAGGAAGAAGACTCGGTCTTAACGTCCAGTGACGTAACTTTTATTGTTTCTTGTACAGTCTCCGTGTATCATATTGTCCCGTCTCATGCCTTTGCATACATCATAGATGCCCATACATGTACATCTCGCATACTCGATAGACACTATCATCATAAATTTCTTGGTCATACGTGTGTCCCGTTCCTGACGAGAACTCTAGTAGTGCGGAAGAAGTTCTGCGCCTGGTCACACTTGGTAAGGGAGTGGCAGGGCTGCAGGACAAGGCCATGCGGCGATCTTGAGAATGAATTATTACAGAGCATCCGTCTTCGGTTTCTATCATCCTCTATGCATCGGGGAAAGCACTCCGCTTCTTCGTCAACTCCTTGTAGTTCTTCAGATCCTCGCAGATCTTGTCGAAGCTACAAGTCCGAGTCGATTAGCAACTCCACGCCTTCGCATCACATATGAGGCACGCACGGGACGAAGACAAACTGCAGGTTGTCGTAGTGGTACTCTGGGTGCTTCTCCTTGATGGTCTTGACGAGCTCATCATATACGATCTACGTCCCCAAGTCAGCGGAGTCGCCACAATGCGTCCTGTAGCTGCTGATCGTACAGCATATCCCGCCTCGTTCAAGTGTAAGCCATCCGTCAAGAACTTCTTTAGGGCCTTCTCCTCCCTCCCCGCAGCATCGTACAAGGCCGTCCACGCATCGACGACAGCGACACCCTCCTGCGCGCCCACCTCAACGGCCGCCTCCGCGTACGTGCGCGTGACGGCCGAGTCGCGCTCCATCGGGCGCGGGGGCTCCTGCGCGGCCTGGCGCCCCGCCCACTGCTCGGCGTTGAGCGGGGGGGAGTTGATGAGGATGACGCGGGTGTCGGGCGAGTAGCGGGGCGACTCGGGGGAGCGGACCATCCAGATCATCTTGCGGAGGTTGGCCTTGTACTGCGGGAGGGGGACGTGCTGCTCGCGCGTGGGCAGGCAGGAGTCGTTTGCGCCGAACCAGATGATGAGCAGGCGGACTTTGGGGAGGTGCTGCTGCTCGTGCTGGGTTGCGAAGCACTGTGTGGGGGTGGTCAGCGTGTGGTCTGTGCGGGGGTTGTTACTGGGATGGACCTGCTCGAAGATGGGCAAGGCCCATTCGGTGTTGTAGCCGCTGAAACCGCGGTTGATCACATCCATCTTGCGGTTGTATACATCTTAGTAATGAGAAGACCGTGAGCTGGCGATATACACGGGCAGGCTGATAACAGATTGGCACTACGCACGCGCAAGCTTGGCGGCGAAGCCGTTGTTCTCGTACCCGCCCTGAGTAATGGAGTCTCCGAGGAGCATGATCGCATCTTGTACGTACGCAGCCATGTCAGTGAATGCAAAACCCGGGGAATATGTATCTGGCANAATGCAAAACCCGGGGAATATGTATCTGGCAGGGACGAAAGCAGTGAGTATGGAGTCGCTGGACGTGCACGGGCTCACCGAGCCGCCTGGCTGCTGCGGTCGGCAGTGGATCTTACCTACTCTCCTAGGGAGATGATGGGCGTATTGAAGTGTCACACGGGCCGCTGTCGCGGGCTTCCGTGGACGCGCGTCTAGACTTCCATTCACAGCGACAGCGAAATCACGACTTGCGGTCTACACGCTCGATCTACTTACACCAGTACTTGTCGCTGCGTGGCACGAGCCATTTCCCCTCGTGCTTTCTAAGTGCGTTAGGTGAGCAACCTCCTCTGGCTTGCAAACGCGTCAAGCATTGTTGACGTAGCCGCGTCCGCATGAACTATGTGATACATACATGCCATCAACCGACACGACCTGTGCGAGACAACCTGCGACGCAGAGAACGCCTCGTAAATGGGGCACGACCACCACTGAAGACGTTCCCTGGCCCGAAGTCGGGAACAC
>WJSG01023056.1:0-37426 GCA_016618145.1 Sanghuangporus lonicericola
TCTCCGCAGAGTCGCTCCGTGACCGCGTGCAGGACTGCAAGTCCCGCGTGCTCATCACTTCTGATGAGGGCCGTCGTGGAGGCAAGACCATCGCGACCAAGGCGATTGTGGACGCAGCGGTCAAGAATTGCCCCTTGGTCGAGCATGTCCTCGTTCTCAAGCGCACGGGCAACGAGGTTCCTTGGACGGAGGGGCGCGATAAGTGGTGGCACGAGGAGATCGCCAAGGTCCCGCGCTTCTGCCCGCCGGAACCCATGTCTTCCGAGGACCCTCTCTTCATCCTCTACGTAAGTCTCCACATCTCCAATTCGAATTTGCGCTCGAGGATGCTTACTCCGCTCTATCTGCGCTAGACGTCGGGTTCCACCGGTAAGCCGAAGGGCGTTGTACACACTACCGGCGGATACCTGCTCTGCGCCGCGCTCACCGTCAAGTACGTCTTTGATGTGCATCCCGACGACAAGTTTGCATGCATGGCGGACATCGGCTGGATCACCGGCCACACGTACATCGTCTACGGTCCCCTCGCGAACGGCGTTACCACCACCGTGTTCGAGTCTACACCCGTATACCCCACGCCCGCGCGCTACTGGCAGACCGTCGACAAGCACAAGATCACGCAGTTCTACTCCGCCCCGACTGCCATCCGTCTGCTCCGCCGCCTGGGCGAGCACCACGTCCAGGACCACGACCTCGGCTCTCTCCGCGTCCTGGGCAGCGTCGGCGAGCCGATCAACCCCGAGGCGTGGCACTGGTACAACGACCACGTCGGCCGGAAGCAGTGTGCCATTGTGGACACGTTCTGGCAGACGGAGACGGGCTCGATCGTCGTGACGCCTTTCCCGGGCGCTATCGAGACGAAGCCCGGATCCGCGACGGTGCCGTTCTTCGGTATCGAGCCCGTCATCTTGGACCCGCAGTCGGGCAAGGAGCTCGAGGGCAACAGCGTCGAGGGCGTGTTGTGCCTCAAGACGCCGTGGCCGTCGATTGCGCGCACGGTGTACCAGGACCACAAGCGCTACCTCGAGACGTACATGAAGCCGTACCCCGGGTACTTCTACACTGGTGACGGCGCTGCGCGCGACGAGCATGGGTACATCTGGATCAAGGGCCGTGTCGATGGTATGTGGTTCTCCGCTTCTGCCCTCTGCGGCTTTCGCTGACCGCGTTTTGGCTAGATGTCATCAACGTCTCGGGCCACCGTCTCTCCACCGCGGAGATCGAGTCTGCTCTTATCACCCATGCGGGTGTGGCTGAGACTGCAGGTACGTGCCCACCCACCCATCCGATGCAACCCCCCACGCTGATGTCGCATCTTCGCAACAGTCGTCGGCACCGCAGACGAGCTCACCGGGCAGGCCGTGTACGCGTTCGTGACGCTCAAGCCCGAGTTCAAGTACGACTCGACGGACGAGGGCGGGCTCGCGAAGGAGCTCACGCTGCAGGTGCGCAAGGTGATCGGGCCGTTCGCGGCGCCGAAGAAGATCTTCGTCGTCGGGGACCTGCCGAAGACGCGCTCGGGGAAGATCATGCGCCGCGTGCTGCGCAAGATCGTCGCGGGCGAGGGCGACCAGCTCGGCGACCTGAGCACGCTCGCGGAGCCTGCGGTCGTGGAGAGCATCAAGGAGAAAGTCGCGGCGCACGCGTGAGGAGGTGTCTGGGGTGGGCCGCGTCTGGACTTGTTTATGCCGTATGGTGATATTTGCTCGGGAGACGTCGAGAGGGAGGTGTTGTTACGGTATCTATTTTGTGCGGTTCCTGTCTTGAAGATTCGCAGTGCTTGGTATTGTACGATAATATGCTGGATACCAGAACGAATGTACTTTGATTTCTCCATCTCATTTTCTTCGGATGTTCGGCGAGGACGGCGAGTCGGAAGAGCGTCCTGGTTGTTGACCTTATCGTCAACGCCGCGCAAGAGCAGCAAAAGATACATCGTAGTTTTCTATGGAGAGATAGAGGGAGAGATCATCGGAAGATACATGCAGAGATCACCGAGAGATACACCGTAGTAAGTACAGTCAAAACGTAGTACAGGCAGGTGGAAGGAATGCCGAGGCGCAGATCTAAAATGCTGGGTCCATTTGAGATACAGAGGGTACTCAGTCGAGCTCCTCAAGGACCTGCTGGTACTCAACCTCCTTAGCCTCATCAACCTTGAGCACCCACTTCCCAATGGTAACGGGTTGCGTCGCTGTGAATCGACACCTCTCAGTACGAGTGTACGAACTATGAATGCACAACGACGCTCACCTAGCACCCCAGTGCCGCTCCGGAACGCGACCATGCTCCACCTCGCGCTTTCCTCCTTCATGCGCTCGACGCGCCGCCTGCTCAGCCTGAACCGGATGCACTCCTGGTACTGCACGTGTTCCTGCGCCGTCATGATGAACAGCGTCCCCGGGGCCGGGGAGGCGCTGCCCTCGAACAGGCTGGGCAGGTTGCGGATTGCCCCAGCGGCGCTGACGAGGTCCGCGCGAAAGAACAGGAGGTGCGTGCGCGGCTCGTACGGGTTCTCGTTCAGCATCGGGAGCGTCGTGAACTGCTGCACCGGGGCGACGCGCGCCTCGTACACGACCATGTCGTCCGGGTCGTGCGAGAAGTCCGCGGGGAGCAAGACGGGGAAGGGGAGCGCGTGGTACGCCGTCGCGAGGATCATCTCGAACTCGACGAGCCACGGGTCCGTGCGCACCGCGCGCGAGGGGACGCGGCGGGTGCGCTCGGAGACGGGGATGGGGTACCAGCCGGTGTAGGGCGCGATGTCGGAGACCATGCGGCCGCTGAGGACGCGCGTGAGGAACTCGGCGAGCCAGTGGCCTGGGTAGCCGGCGCGGTGAAGGTACATGAGGAGGCCGAAGAAGGCGACTAGGTTGTGCGGGAGGCGGACGTTGTTCGGGTTGGGCTTCGACTTCCCGGGGATGAAGGTGTTGAAGAGGACGCGCGTGAGCCAGGTGGTGAGCTCGTCGCGTGTTGCGAGCTCGGCGAGCGGGCGAGGGAGCGGCTTCGTGCCCAGCACCAAGACTTCCATGACCGGACGACAGGTGATCACCCTGCAGGCCAGGTAGCGGGGGATGTCTCTCGACTCGAGTAGTGTGTACCTAGTGTGAGCAGCGAGTATGTTAGAGCAATGCGTTGAGGACATGTTGAGGAGAACATACGTATGCATGTACTCTTCGTCGCCAGACCATGCGCCTGTATTCAGTAGAACATTGCACGAAATAGCGGCCAAAGGATCATCCTGCAAGTTGGGGATTTCGTACAAGATCATGTTCATCGGACCATGCGTGTAGTCACTGAGGCACGAACAGATCGAAGTCAGCCCCCTGCTAGCCAAGCGAGGACGACACGAAAAGCACACTCACGGGACGTTGCTCAACCACATCCTGGTATACTTCCTCGGGAACTCCTTCGGCCGCGCGACGTCGCCCTTGAACCTCATCTTCGCGAGCTCCTCCGACAGTCCTCCGCAGATGAACTCGAGTGTGACTCGGTTCCCCAGCGTCTTGAGCGCCGCCGCGACGTTGTCGAAGAACTCGCTGCACACGTCCCAGGCGGTCTGGTTGTCTTCCAGGAATGCCATCTTCCGCTTGTCGCGTATATTGAACTTGTGGAACTGATTGATGATCTGGAACATGTCGACAGAGACATCCGGGTAGCCGTCTCCATTTGGGAAGTAGTGCGGATCGTCGTGGCTGGGATCCTATGTACTGCATGAGGGGCCTTGCAAGGACTGCGATATACGTAGAGGATACTCACGAAGATGGTGATGTTCGGCTTCCATTCTGACTCAATGTGGGTCCAAGCCTACGAAAGAAACATGATCAGTGGTACAGTCTCAGCCTTCACGTTTGTCAGCTCTGGCTCACCTTATGCTTCGACATCGTCGCCATCTCCCCCTTCTCTTTCACCTGCTTCCACGCGACTTCGAAGCTAGGATGCCTCGCCAGGAGCTCCTTGGGCGGCACGAACACCTTCAACATCTTGTACCAAGTCGCCTCCCGTGTCTGCGTCTTCGCGCCGGGCATAATCATCTTCTGCATCTCGTCGACGAGCAGGTCGATGTTCTTCTCTATCATCGCGCGACCTGATCGCACTGACGTCCCCGCGGGCAGCAGCTTGCTCTTCGCCAAGTCGGCGTCGGACATCGTGAGGATGCTGTTCCTGATCTGCTCCCGCTGTGCAGCAACCCTGTCGTCGATGGTACGTTGGAACTCTGCGCTCACTCCGGGTATGGATTGCGGCCCCGCCATGCCCGACCGATCCCACAAGCTCATGCTCTCGTGGTTTGCGAGCATCTTGCGCACGGTCTTGGGCGCCTTGGACCAGTAGTCTATGATGCGCAAGATGGCTGGGATGCTGTCGGATACGACGTGTATTGGACCGGGAAGGTCGGTCGGGGTGGAGGTCAGACGCCTGCGCAAATCTGCGAACAGAGCTTGCAGTCTGCATAGATTTATGTGAGTATCTACGCGGTGCATCGACGATCAACCCGCGCACCTCTCGTAGCAGTATGGAGGCATAGCAGCGCCGCAGAACATGTACATCAGCGTCGCCTTGATCTCGACCTTCGCGGTCGCGTCCGTGGTGATTGCAAGTTCGTGGAGGAGCATGAAAAGACACAGATCACGCGCCAGAGTTGCGTCGTGGATGTCGAGCAACGTGAGATGCGCCTTGAACTGCAGCTGCTTTGCTTTGGAGAGTTTCCAATACCCGTCCAACAGCCCGCACAAGGTGCCGAGTACATGGCGACCTAGCGATTGGTTAGCATGACTCCACGTCTCATGAATGAATCGCTCTTCGCACCGTCACCCACTCCACCAAACATGAAGGCAAGCTTAGACAGCATGTCGACAGAGAGCTTGTCTATCTTGAGCGGATGATCTTGCCCGGGACCCCAACCTGCCGTGAGATCGATGACATCGTCTGTTCCGAACTAGATGCACAGGATGTGAGACAGGCACGTCCAAACCTTCATAACGACACGCCGTACCTTGTAAAACTCCCGCGTCTGGTCACTGAAGAGTAGGGGCCATGAACAGGGGAAAACACTAAGAGTACTACGGGGACGTACAATGCTTTGGAGAACATAGGCAAGCGCGATAGCCCGCCCAGACAGGCATCTCCCTTCTGCGCGTAGGCGACCATCTCAGACTGAATGGCCGCCCATTCGTCCCAGACACGGACCAACGCGTCGTCAGTGGGCGCGCTCGTGCTCGTGGAGGGCTTGCCCGTGATTGAGGCCTTCCGAAGTTCCTCGATGGCAGCTTCGTGGGTCGAGATATCACTCGCGGTGATGCTGCCTGCGCGGGCCCCGTAGCAGAGCGCCTTTGCAAGGCGGCTGGAGAGCCGCACAATGAGGTCGTGTTTCGCATCCGACTTCGCCTTCAGCAGCTTCCAAGCGCGAAGCACGGCTTCTGCGCATGCGGCGTAGTCGCCCGTCTCGAACAGGGCTGCGCTGAGATTGGATGGGTAGACAGGGTCGCGGGGATCGGCCTTCTCTGCCTAGATATTGAAGCAAAAAAACATGTCAGCCATACAATATCTAGAACGTCGCCCGCTCGCCGGACTTTCCAGTGCGTACTAAAGTGCAACCGGTGGCGACAGCATCTCTGCAAAATGATGCAGCTGAAGAGTGCAGGCGTATATAGATGGCCAGGCGAGAGGCTGCGGTCGTACTGCGCATCACAAAAAGCGAGGTCATCATATGAACCGTCGGTCACGCACACAACGTTCGGGTCGCGCCGCGGCGCCCGGGATTGGGTCGCTTCGTGGTCGACATAGCTCGTTGCATGTCAATCCGCCGAGTCGCACAACCGACCGACCCTCACCAACTCTTCGGAAGAGACAGCCGGGTACCTGACTGTAACATGCAACGCGTCCCATCACTGACCGCTGAGCCTCTGCACAGGTGCTCGTCCTAAGTCGTAGCACGGGTCGGGTCGGATCGGGTGCAAATGGGCAATCCATGACCTACGACCCATGGAGGGCCTCGGGATTGCATTTTAACTCGCCCGCTCTTCTTTCCCGTCACTCTGGAAGAGGTACAGCCAGGTTCCCGGCTATATAATCAACATTCTCGCGGAAGTCCTGCCCACGGATAGGCGATCGTCGACCTGGACCGGTGGTCTACCAGACCTGTGCTACGACGTAGACCGCGGCAAGACAGGACACTTTCAGGGAGTATTCAGAGTGGCGCTCGCTGCACATGCACCGAACGATCGCACTTCCCCAGGCAGGAGGATCACGGCGGCCAACTGCGTGAATTTCCTTGACAATGGTTCGTACCTTAAAATACTGGTCGCATGCTCTGCAGAAGAATTCAGTAAGCATTTTTCGCTCGCTGAAGGACAAGGAGCGCGACATACCCCGCGAACAAGCCAGCCTTGAAGAGGTCGTTTCCTTCTTGTTTGAACTTCGCCGCTTTCGCAGCCATATCGTGGCGTACGTGTCTGAAGCTTTCGGAGTGAGTGGCAGGGATGGTGGAGGTCGCAGTTCAAGGAGCACAAACTAAGTATCTATACTCGCAGTTGTGGCGAACTCAAAACTGTTTGTCCTCGAGGGCGCTTACATTCCCTGTTCAGGGCCGGTCCGAAAACATTACTTATCTGAGTAATTGTCTTGCCGCTTTGGGGGGTCTGTCCTCCGAATGAACTTCAAGATGGCATTGATACGAGAAATAAACGAACAAGATGAATTCATCGGTCGCGCGTTCAAACATAGCGTCACAGTGCGGGAAGGATACGAGAACGTGAGTTCCAGCCGGAGAACAGACCACTGCCAGTGTGAAGTGTCATAAAGCAAGAGGGAGAACGAGCTCAAGCTACGTGTTCCTTAACAGTCCAGCTTGAAACAGGCGATGGCAGCGTCGCTGAAAGTCACGGAGGATCCAGTCAGTACCACACAACGGCTGAGCGAACAGAATTAAACCGATACTCACCCTGCATGCCCGTGTCATTGCGGTACGCGACCATGCTCCACTTCTCCGCCCGCATCCTCTCAACACGCTGCCGGCTCAAGCGGAAGCGGATCTTATCCCAATAAACAACGTCCTCGGGCGAAGTGAGTAAGAAAAACAACCCTGGGGCAGGCGTAGGCTTCCCTTCGAAGATGCCGTGCATGTTGTCGATGACCTCGCGAGCCGTGAGCTTGTCGGAGCGGTAGAAGAGCAGCTGAACGCGCGGTTCGTACGGGTTGCTGTAGAAGCCCCTGCCGGGAAAGAAAGACGGTGCCAACTGTACGCTTGCCTCCCATAGAGTGATGTCGTCGGGATTGCTCGAGAATCCAGGCGGGAGTGCACCGGAGATAGGGAAAGGAACCGCATAATACGCGGTGGCGATGATAGTCTCGAACTCGACGAGCCACGGGTCCGTGCGCACCGTTCGAGAAGGCACCCGGCGGGTGCGCTCTTCGACAGCAATAGGGTACTCGCCAGTATATGGCGGGATGTCCGACACCATACGGCCGCTGAGGATCCGCGCTATGAGTTCAGAGAGCCAGTGTCCGGGGTACCCGAGGCGGCTGAGGTACACGAGCGTGCCGAAGAAGGCGACGAGATTGTGCGGGAGACGGACGTTGCACGGAGGTGGCTGGATGCGACCTGGGATGAACGTATTGAACAGTAGGCGCGTGAGCCATGTAATGAGGTCGTCGCGCGACGCAAGCTCGCCGAGTGGCCGCGGGAAGGAGGACGACGCGCCCACCACCATAACGTCCATCATCCCACGCGAGTCTAGAATATTACATCCAAGGTAACGTGGTAACTCTTCAATCGTCAGCAATGTGTACCTTCATCAATAGTCAGTACTCAGACATATGCACTATCAAGACGGACGAGGCAACATACGTATGAAAGAATTCTTCGTCGTTCTTCCAAGCTGACGAGTTCAGGAGTGAGTTGCAGGCGAGAGCAGCTTGCGGGTGGTCTTGCAAGTTGGGAGCCACATATAGGATTACGTTCAAGGGCCCATGGGTGTAGTCGCTACGTCGCACAGCGACCACGTCAGCATGAGACCCAGAATATGAGTACAGCGACTCACGGTACGTTGCTGAGCCACATCCTGGTGTACTTTCTAGGGAAGGTGTCCGGGCGAGTCGTCTGGCTATCATGACGCATCTTCGCTAGCTCGTCGCAAAGCTCTCCGACAATGAACTCGAGAGTGACCTTCCTCTCCAGAGCTTTGAGCGCCGTCGCGGCCGCGTCGAAGAAGACGCTGCAGACATCCCATGCGGTCGACTCCATCGCGATGAAGTCGCGGGACTTGAACTCGTGGACGTGCTTGACGGTGTCGAGGACGTCTTCATTTATGCTTGGATATCCTGACCTGGCTTCGACGAAGATGCAGTGCGGATCGTCGAGATAGGGATCCTACAAACAAAACATTAATGAAATCGCCGTGCGGACGAGACAAAAGTTGAGCTCACGAAGAGGGTGATGTTGGGCTGCCAATTATTCTCTACATGTGCGCACGCCTACCACGATTTCAGTCTCGTTAATCTGGCTTCACAGACATACATATAGGATATTCACCTTGCGCATCACTGGAGGCGGAATTGGTAGGTCATTCAGCACCTGCTTCCACGCGGCATCTAAGTCTGCATGTCGGTGCCTCAGCTCCTTTGGAGGGACCCACGCCTTCACCTGCCTGTACCAAGGCTCCATCTCCAAGGTACGCCGATCCCCAAAGAATTGCTCCTGGTACGTATCAACAATCACATCCATGTTCTCGAGGAGCGCTGTACGAGCGGCAGTAGGTGATACGGGGAACGAGAGGACCCCTTCCTTCATGAGTACGGACTGGATCTGGTCGTGTCCCATGCTTAGGAGCAGAACTCGGATGGCCTGGCGTTCTCCAGCAAGCTTCTCCTGGACCCGCTGCTGGAAATCAGGTTGGCTAGCTGGACGGTAGCTAGGCGGAGGTTGGCGGCTGCTACGGGGAGGGGAGATGTCATGAGCTGCCAGCATCTTTCGCGTCGACTTCGACGCGTTGAGCCAGTACTCGAGCACGGGTACGACCGCGGCCGCCGAAGCTTGGTCGAGATGCATCCAGGTTGGGAGGCCCCACGTCGTTGACGAGAGGCGTGCTAACAGATCTCTGAATAGCGTTGAAAGCCTAGATATATTCGGGTTAGTATAAGCCAGTGAGATAATGACGATGAATGAAAGACCTGTCGTAGCAATACGAAGGCATGGCGACTCCACAGAACATATACATGAGAGTCGCCTTGACCTCTATTCTTGCCGTCGCGTCGCTGGCTCTGTTCAGCTCATCGAGGAGGAGGAAGAGACAGAGGTCGCGAGCGATCATGGTCGCATTGATGTCGAGCAGCGTAAGGTGCGCGTGGAACTTCGTCTTTCTCGCCTTGTGAAGGTTGCTGTAGGCGGTTGATAACCCGCACAAAGTGGCGAGTACATGGCGAGCTAACTTATTGGTCAGTCTCTGACCAAGCTGATACATACACGACAACACGTACCATCACCGACGCCGCCGTACAAGAAAGCGATCTTGCGAATGTGTTCAGTCGAGAGCGCCTTAATGTCGAGGGGGTGAGGGTCAACCGAACCACAGCCCGCAGTGAGATCAATGAGCTGATCGTGACCAATCTACACAAACCATCGTCAGCCTACCCAACGTGGAGCGACAGATGACCTACTGGATAGTACTCCTTGTTATCGTCGCTAGAGGGTCAAACTAGCATCAGAATTCCCCTGTATACTGTGAAGTACTTGCAGACAACTCACAGAGGTTTGAAGAAGATCGGCATACGCGAAAGGCCGTCAAGACACGCGTCACGCCTCTTGACACACTCATCCATTTCAACTCTCGCTGCGTCCCATTCATCCCATCCTTGTGCCCCAAAGCCACCAACACCGGTCGAACCCTCCTTTGACGACGCCAAGCGCAGATGCTGAATGGCTTCGCCGTGTTTCGTGAGTGTGTCCCGAGTGATGGTACCGGCACGAGCACCATGGGAGAGAGCCTTCGTAAGACGTCTTGCCAGTCGAGTTACAAGTTCCATCTTCTGGTCCGACTGCGCCCTCAGGAGTCTCCACGCGCGAAGGACGGCCTCTACGCAGCTGGCATAGTCTCCCAACTCGAACAATGCGGCACTGAGATTTGACGGATACGTTGGATCGTTGGAGTCAACTTTCTCTGCCTGCGGAGGGATATCTTAGAAGTGATATAGGCTACATTGCTGTCCGACCCACCTGAGCATAGACCTTGGTGGCTCTGCATATTGAGTGAGTTAGCTGCGTGGAAGATCTTAGGAGACGAACGATACTTACTCAAGGAATGCGCCAGCTCTAAAGAACTCGTTGCCTCGAGCTTTCAGAGAAGTCGCCTCTTCCGACATGTTGGGCGCTGACAAGTCGTGGACAGTGGTGAAGTGAGGATGCGGGAATCATGGACGAAGGGGCATTGTCCGGGCTTTAGTAGGCTTCTGGTAAACGTCGGTCGCATCCAGCTAAGACGAAGTACTTACGTAACATTAATGGCCACCAATGTGCTCGTTAGCTCCTCATACCAAAGCCCCGCAGGCTCGCCGCGGCCTGCAGCGGCGACCGTTCGTGATCGCCGTACCCCTGAGATGTTCGCGGTATGACTCATGGAGTCCAACTGATCCTCTTCCATCTTTGCTCGCCCCAAACGCCACAAGAGTGGTGGGCAGTCTTGGAGGACATTGTGTTCGCAAGTTGGATGTCGGGCGACGAGGAGCAGCAGGTCAAGGGCGCTTACGGCGCGTTGGCTCAGAACATACCATACTTGGAAAGCTTGTCAAGGGATCCCATCCGCATAAGTACTGGCCTACGAGGAAGACTCTCAGTATTGTTATCGGCGCAGGTAGGAAAGGCTCCTCAGTTTGATCATACATGACTGCGAAAATGACAAGATACAGCAGGTGATACTACAGGCTGGTAAGTTACTCGGACCAGTACACTTGAAAGGTCGAGTACGCCGGTGCGGATTCAGTACAAGGACATGATGCGTGGATTCTATGATGGCAGCTCATTGGCCATGGAGACTGCAGGTGCGAGCACGTTCCGTCAGGTTTTGGCGATCCAGCTGGAGATCGGAGCTGGGACCGTCCCTGTGGCGAAGTCCGGCCGTGAGCTCACAGCAAGACATGGACAAGCGCAATTCACCAGACTCACCCTGCATGCCTGAATCGTTACGGTACGCAACAACGCTCCACTTCTCCTTCCGCATTCGCTCCACACGCTTCCTGCTCATCCGAAACTGGAGCCTCTCAAGATACATGACGTCCTCTGGCGCGGTGAGGGTGAAGAACGTGCCCGGGGCCGGTGAGGACTTCCCTTCAAAGATAGCCTCCATGCCCTCCCAGGGACGGCCATTCATGTCCGAGTCCCAAATGATTTGTGTGGCCCTTAGCTTGTCGGAGCGGTAGAAGAGGAGCTGGGCGCGGGGCTCGTACGGGTTGTTGTGGAACCCGTGCGATATTGAGTAGCTCTTCCATGGCTCGACGGGTGTCTCCCAGAGGACGATGTCGTCCGGGTCGTGCGAGAAGTCTGCAGGGAGAGCAGAGGCGATGGGGAAGGGAATGGCGTAGTACGCCGTCGCGATGATGGTTTCGAACTCGACGAGCCACGGGTCTGTGCGTACGGTGCGGGCGGACACACGACCGTCGCGCTCACGCGGCGGGATTGGGTATTGGTTTGTGAAGGGCGGAATGTCCGACACCATGCTCCCGGTCAGGATGCGCGCGAGAAAATCTGAGAGCCAGTGTCCCGGATATCCCATCCGGTGGAGGTACATGAGATTTCCGAAGAACGCGACGAGGTTGTGCGGCAGGCGAACATTGCACGGTGGTGGCTGGAGAAAACCCGGGATGAATGTGTTGAAAAGGAGTCGGGTAAGCCACGTCGTAAGCTCTTCCCGAGTGACCAGGTCGGAGAGTGCACGTGGGAATGAGAACGACGGGCCTAGCACGAGGACGTCCATCACGGCCCGAGAGTCGATGATGTTGCACCCGAGATACCGTGGCACATCCTCGATCTTCAACAATGTGTACCTGTGCACGGGGAAGTGAGAGGACGGAAGAAGGTGATAAGATTCGTACACACGTCACATTGAACTCTTCGTCGTCTGTCCAGGCGGATGTGTTCAGCAGTGAGTTACAAGCGACCGCAGCCTGTGGGTTGTCTTGCAAGTTCGGTACGACATATACCATCATGTTCAGCGAGCCGTGAGTATAGTCACTACCTCACACTGTGAGCAGATCATGTCCGTCACCGAGACCCAATGGGCAACTCACGGCACGTTACTGAGCCACATCCTTGTGTACTTCTTCGGGAACTCGTCCGGACGCGTGCCGTCGCCGCCGCACCGCATGATCGCGAGCTCTTTGCAGAGCTCACCAACACGGAACTCCAGAGTAATGTGTTGCTCGAGGGTCTTGAGTGCCGCAGCAACATTCTCGAAGAAGGTGCTGCAGACGTCAAAAGCGAGTGTGTCCATTTCCATGTCGGAGTCTTCCTCAGGCTTGTCGCGGCAGTTGAACGTGTTGATGTCGTTGACGGTATCGAACAGGTTCATCCGGGTCAAGTTCGGGTAGCGCAACTTAGCTTCATCGTAACGGCGAGCAGCTTCAGTTGGGTGGATGCATCCATCACGGATGGACACCGGCGCATGGATGCATTGCCGCATTAGGTAAAATCGACGCATCCATCATATTACGACATAAGTGCGGTGTACGTAGTAAGTGCGGTGTACGTAGTAAGTGCGGTGTACGTAGCCATGGCAAGGACCAACAGGGAAAGACGCGAAATTTCACAAACAACGATGATAGCGTGGAAGCGAGCGCAAAGGCCAACGACAGCGCGCGATATATAGAAGTCAGTCATGAGTTCGACGGAGCAGCGGCAAGGTAGGTACGACGAGCGGGCGAGAAGAATCAGCATTCTGATGCACATCGAAGGGATGCAGATGACGTACCGATATGTCGTGGCTTCCGTGACCGGGCGTCGCGCCGCTGATGCATCCGATGCAACCCAAGAATCCCACGCGCTGCCTGATGCCGAGCGAGATATCAGTACGCAGATTGAGTTCCAGACAATGAGGAAGGACGTACCAAGATCGAAGTCGGCGAACGAAAGTGATATACAAAGTCCGCAACAAAGAAGGACGTAAAGAGGCGAGAGCTGAGCGGTCAGACCTTCACATCACAAAGCAAGTCGCACGCGGTATAGAAGTCCGAGTGTAGGAAGATATGAGATCGGGATCATGTGGTTATAGGAAGAAGTCTACGCATTGCCACAGCCACGCGGATCTGCGCACCTGCTACATACGGAGTCGCACGCGGATACACCATGGACGCAGCCAACGAACGAACACAGTTAGAACGAAAGGACACAGTTGGAGCGAAAGAACAGAGTTGAAGCAAGGGGGAACTTCGAAGCCGAACTAACAATCGCTGGGTGAAGACGACGGACACAGTCCGTCATCGCACATTCGATGAAGGATGAAGTAACACGATAAAAGCACTCTTGAAGCATGAAGAATGGTAACTGGAAGATTGGACCGGCCGATAGAAGGAAGGGGCGAGCACGAAGGTGCGATAGAAGGAAGGGGCGAGCACGAAGGTGCAAAAGATGTGGAAACATGGCGTACGCACAGCCAGCGGGCGCGAAAGGGATTCAATGAAGGCGAGTTGTGCAACAGAGCAGGTGAAGGGGAGGGATCGGGCGCGGAGCCCAGCAAGACACAAGGAACGTACGATGGGGGTTATTCAAGCCGACCACTCACCCGCGCGCAACCTCCTTCCCCTTCCGGCTCGTCTTCGGGGCCGGAGCCCCGCTCTGGTTTTGCTGGATAGTCTCCGCCGTCGGTGTGCCTTGTTGCGAAGTCGCATCGGGTGTGTTGGCCTGCTCGTCGCCCGTAGGTTCGACACCCTCCTCCCCGGCGTCCTCCACGGCGCGCGCGTCCTGCTTTGGCCCCTCCTCGGCGATCGCGGGCCACAAAGGCTCCTCGGCATATGTGATCGCCTTCCCGAACTCCAGGCAGCGCGTGACCGCAGGAAGACGGATGAGCAGAGTGTGCTGGTCGAATTCGGATACAGAGAGCGAGGTGTCGACCGCTTCCGTCACCCAATGGGACGAAGTGAAGTCCCATACCCGCAATTCACGCGGCCGAAGACCGCCCAAGGCTGAGTAGAAAGCGGGTCGATCGGATAGTCGAACTTCGGTCTCGCCAGTGTTCATAGATAGCAACACTCGACGCGGGCGTCCGTCGTTCTAAGGGATCACCGATTCATATCAATGACATGTCAGGGCAGACCAAAATGATCGTGCTCACCACTATCCAGAGGAACACCGTGCAATACCATGCCTCGACCCCGTCCATGTCATGCGTCCATGGCTTCTCCGCGGCGGCGTCCACCGACTCTTCGACGTACAACATACGTGCACCGTCTGCGATGTCGTCGAACTCCGGAGCCTCGGAGCTATCGCTGGAGTGTCTGCTGATTCCCCCGGTCCCGTGTTGCGTATCGCGGCCTGAATCGTAGTCGGAAGCAGCGTCGTCACGGTCTGCGTCCACGTCGTCAACGGCGTCTTCGACCTCGCCCTCGCCCTCTGCATCGCGTTCCTTTCCCGGTGGGGATCGAGCGGCGGGCTTGTAGTCGTCCGAGTCCCAGTCGCTCTCCCACGGAGCCCTGCCGGTCTCGGTCTCTTCCACCATGACGCAACACGACAGGCGGCAAGAGATGTCGTACTCTGCTCCCGGAAAGTGAGTGATGGGATGAACGTAGGCTTCTTCTCGCGGCAGCTTGCGAAGACGACGAGCACGGGAGATGGGCGCGTCCTCGTCGTCGGAAGGATGAACGGGGTGGAGTTCCGGTAACTCGTCGTCCTCGCCGCTGGGTTTGACGAAAGGGGATGGTGCAAGTGCGGGTGGACTCGCAGAACCCGGACGACGGGGGCCAAGTTCGACGTCGTAGTTCTCTTTGTTGCTGGAGCCCAAGGTCGACTCGTCCGTCCTAAGCTCACGATCCGAAGATAGCGCGGCCTCGGAGGGGGGTGCAACGGGATGCTGGTGCGGCCGAGATGCATTCGTGGCTCCGAGGTGGTGTGCTCTGTTGGCACCCGCGCCGTCGATGTGCTGGGCCGAGTCCGAACGGCGTTGTGGGTTCCGCATGCGAGAGTTACCCTCGACGCGCTGGGCGAGACCTGTGACGATGGCAGCGTCGATGTGGGGAAAGGGGGTTGCGTGAGCGGGCAAGGAAGGGACGACAGTAGTTGCATTGGTGGCCTGATGGGGCGAGACCGTGTCGCGTTCGGCTCTCGCGGTGTCATTCGGGGGGCGCGTACTCTTCCGCATCGGGCGTGGCTTCGGTTTCGACATTGTGCTCGCACCGTCTCCGCCAGTCCTCGTGTTGGATTCGATCGTGGAACGAACCGGGGTGATGGGTTCCTCGCCGATCTCGCGCTTCACTTGTACGTGCTCGGTGCGTGGACGTTTGACTTGCGTACGCGGCGGCTCGTCCGAGCTTATCGATATGACACTGGTGAAGGACTGTGCCCGGGGGCGCTTGCGGAGTGTATTGTCCGCAGAACGGGGCTATCGCGTTGTCATCAGTGGATGTTCTTCGTGGAGTAGGTTCACTATCACACTTACCTGCGTGCTAGGAGGTGGGGTCTCTGTGAATGACGGCTCCCGGTGACCGCGATCCTCCGTGTTGGTAGCCATCTTGCCTCTGACGGTGTTGTTCTCCGAACCCGACTGAGCTTCTATTCAGTCACGTACACGCACGTTACGGGCAAATAGCACGCACCTTCGACTTGACCCATACTGCAGTCCTGCCTGTATTGCCTTCGACGCCCCCAGTACTGCTGGCGTGCCCCTGATTGAACTCCGGAGCGGTGGCCATCGGGAATGGGCGCAGCGTGCGTATACGTGACGCTGGCGTCGGAGTGTCGACGGGAGAAGAACTCGGCGTGGGACCGATGTCCTGGCAAGGCATTCGTCTCGCCATCGGACATACGATGGAACACGACACTCACCTTCGCAGCGGTCTTGGAGGTCACAGACTCCTCTCCCAACCAGTCCGCCTGCACGATAATCAGTATAGAAATCCAGAGAGATACAAGAGTGGGCGTACCGCTTGTTTCTGAAGACGAGCAGCTTGACGCATCCGGTTCGTAGTCTGCTGAGAGATCAGTAACTAGCGGATGCACTTGACTGCATGCCACGTACGTCGACAGGCAGAGTAAGAGTACCCGAGTGCCCGTCCGCGGGCTGAGGAGGTCTTCCATCTGAAGATGTGTTGCCAGTTTTGGTTGATTCGGGACTGTCGTTCGTCTCGGCGTCCCAGAGACTGTTCTGAAGGTTCATGGCGACTTCGCGATCGTGCTCGAGTTGCGCCTGAGAGGTCGACGTGCGAATCGAGGTCGCCGAAGAGTGATTGGCGATATCCAAGGTGACTCGGGAAGAAGAGGCCTGCAACGCAGGTCGAATGAGTACTCAGCATACACGAAAGCAGTGTCCGAGGGACACACACCTGAGGGGGCGGAGTCGTCTCCCAGCCACGCTCGTCGTCCTGTTGCACAAGCTCCTGGGCGACCTTCGCCTCAGCGACGGCCTGTTCAAGGGCCTTCTTGGCGAGCGCAACTTGAAGCTGTAGCTCATCGTCCTCGGGGTGCTGCTCGGCCTCACGTTGAGCACGCTGAGCCGCTCGCTCCGCCTTGGTGACTGCGAGAGCTGCGAGGTCGGCCGTGCGTTGCCGTTCAATGGCAGCGACTTGCTTCTTCGAGGGAAGCGGTTGGGCAGGGACCTTGAAGTACGAGCATTTAACCGTCTGCCCTTGCAAGTTCTTGACGGTGTGGGTGCACTTGAGGACGGCCGTGGTCAGGAAGGATATGTCGCCCGAGCATGGAGATGCTTACCGTCTGGTACCATTTCGCTGCCAACCTTTTGTTGAAACCGAGCCTTGTGACGACAGACCCCTTGGTCTCACACTCGGGGCAGCGCGGGAGGTCGGCCGGCTTGCGATGCAGAGCTCCCCGGCGACACTTGTTCCTCAGAGCTTCGGAGTAGTCCCCGCTGGAGCCCTTGGGTTCGACCTGTCGGGCTTGCTTGCGAGGGCGGCGCACAGGCCCCGTCTTGTTGCCGGCCACCTTGCGTGCAGGGAGGGCGTGAGACATAGCGGACGAGAGATCTCGAAGGATGAGCTGAGGCGCTGTTTCGTTGGAGAGTGGACGAGGGGACGAGAGAGAGAGGACCGCGGGTATATATGAGTGAACAACTTATTTTCTGGCGGCCCGATCGCTGAAAAAAAAAAACCAAACGGGAGAGGGATGTCCGCGGAAAGGCCTAAACTCAGATCTGCTCCGCCGGCCGGAACGGATCCGCTCCATCGGTCGAGTATCGGATACGGTAAGCAGGTGCGATTGTCATTCAACCGCGCCGTAACGTTCGAGTCCAGCGCATTGGGAGAGGGTTACATGACGGTACCTTCTGAGATCGTAGTACCTCTCGAAGCAGTCGCAACACTACCTCTATGAAAATGCGGCTGATTTTATCTATGAGAACGTATGCACAGCGTCGTTACCTCCGCTTCTTGGACCGCTGCGTGTCAGCGAGGCCCTCATTGCGATCCTTCCTTTTTTGTGTGTTCTTGCCGTCCTGAACGCGCTTCGCAGCGCACATATCACTGACATGCATGGTTAGCGATGTGGTCACAGTGGGGTGCATGTGGGGAAGGACTCACGGACTCTCCCCGAGGTCACGCGCCGTACGCTTGGAGATGCGCCCGGTTCGAGTGACCACGGAAGGATTGTCGTCCACAATGGCTTTGGCTTTCGAGGGAACGGCCTTCGGTTTCGCAGACGGACCCTTCGACTTAGCGGCCGGTTCGGGGACGGTTGTGGCGGCAGGCGTCTTTGCACCCCCTGGTGGCTTCCGCTTCGTCGTGGTCGGCGCAAGGGATACTTTCTTCAGTTTGGCGGCGGTCTTCTGCTTCTTGGCGACGGAAGGCTGGTCTGACGCGCACAGCTCTGGTACCTCATTCTCCCGCTGAGACTTGCCGTCGTGGCTCGTGCGGGCCCCGGAGCGTTTGCCACGTTTCCTGATGCATAGTGGATCAACAACGACGTAGATAGAGAGACGGGCACACGGCTCACTGAGTGGGGACGACAGTGTCATCACGACTTTCGGCCTCGGCCGGGGTGGATACGGATTTTCGCTGTCTATGCTTCGGTTGGCCCTTGGCTGGCTGGGCATGTGCGCCGGAAATACCGGGGAGAACGAGTGTGCTGCATGACATAGTCAGTCTCATTGAGCGATCGACGGGACAAGCAGGACGCACGGAACTAGCGGGGGCACCAGCGCGACTCTGGGACGCTCCAGTGCGGCTACGATCTGGGTGAGGGAACCTGGAAGATCTCGATCCGTATCAAAGTCGCTGTCGCTATCCTCCAGGTCCGGGTCGCGAGTCGAAGACGTGACGGTGTCCTTGCCTGCAAGAGGAGAGGCCGGGCGAACATGGGTGGTTCCTCCGGACCTTTGGCGCGGAACAGGGGACGTCCGGTCCTCGCCAATCGTAGGACCTGAACTACTTGCAGGATTGTCCGCGTGCAGAAGCGAGGGTGTAGGCGAGACGGAGGATGCTGCGATGATCGCTGACTCAGGTGCAGGCTGCTGCACAGCAGTACCGTTGTTACCACTGTCTACAGCGGCGGCCGTGGCAGAGGCAATGTTAAGGCTGGTACCGCCCCGACCTGGCTCAGAACAGACGGCCGTAGGTTGCGTCGCGACGACTTGGCGCGACATTGTTGGCGCAGGGGCTATCGGTAGAGGGATAGGGAGTGCATGCGCTGTCCTCGGAGTGTCGTCAGCATGGTCCTGGAGCGCAGATTATGTTGACTTACTGGGGGCATCAGCAACATGTGCGCCCTCGGGAGGCACGGGAGCTGAAATGAGTAGATGAGGTCAAGTACGGTGTACAGGACAAGGCGTGCGCACCATCGAAGATGTCGCCGAGCCACTTGGAGAAGGTTAGGCGGATATACGTTGTGGATGTGCCGAACTCTCGCGCAAGGCGTTCCTCGAACGTGAGCCCGAAACGGTCCTTGCCAGTTGAGGGACTGAAGCAACTTAGTCGACGGCGCAAGTTGCGAAGGAAGGGGGGGGGGGCGACTACTCACAAGGTCCCAACTAACTCGCCATGCTCGTCCAGCCCGCCCAGGACACACATGCCCACCCAACCCGACTGCCGCTGCCAATTCTGTTGGGTGCGCTCAACAACCAGAGGCATTTCCTCGGCATGTCTGCAATATCAGAGGATGAGCCCGAATGCACACCGGCACGGCATTCCACTTACTTTGCCCGACGTATTTCACGTTGGGGATCACTCTCGTATATAGTGCGCTTGGCGTTAGCTTGGGCCGCGAACTGTGCCAGGTCTGCGGCCGGTAGGTGGTCGTAGGCGTGCTTGAGTTCTTGATTGTACTTGCGCATGGCTTCGTCGCGTGGCGTTCCAACGTCGATGTGCATTTTCGGCTTGGCTGGATGCTGGCTCTGCTGGAATTCGCGATACGGGTTCGATTTGGCGGCTAACGGGGCTGGGGGACTGCTGCTCTGGTCTTCTTCACTTGCCCCTCCCTTCTTGCGGCGGGAAAAGTTGGCGCTGTGCCGCTTGAATACGCCCAATATGCGCTACGACATCCTGTGAACGGCGGCTCGCAGCCTCAAAGGAAATAACTCACCTCGCCGATCTTCTTCAACCGCGCGTCCCGTTCCTCGTCACTCTCCGCTGTCAACCTCTTCGCGGACTTCTTGTGCTTGCGTCTCTCATGAAACTCCGCCTCAGTCTCGCCTGGGAGATTGCCGCTGAACCGCTCCAAGTACAGCTCTTCGGTGCGCCGTGCAGCGCGTGTCATTGACCCGCGGGACCCATCGTTGATGTTGCGAATCTCTGCCGAGACGCGCATGCTCTCGATGAAGTCTGCTTCATCGTCGCGCAGTCGAGTGGCCCCCATTATAGATCTGCACATCTGGTTAGCACATCGCGAGGTCGGGGGCTGTTGAGTAACGCACCTTCGGTAGGGGCGTTCGCTGCAGGTCAGTGGAAAGCGCACCCCGAGACCGTGAAGTCCAGCATGCCCAGCGACATCGTGTCGAGCGCTCAGGCGGCGGCGGGGAAGGGGAAAACAATCTGGAATTATTTGAGGTCCGTGCCAAAATGTACAAGCTGGTGTCGATCACTACAAGTCAGGCGTCACCGAAAAAAGAGGGCTACGGCGGTCCGGCGTCCCTCCGGGGAGGAGGGCGAGGTACGGGAGGGATGGGCAGTCGCTCGAAGACTTCAACGAACGTTCTGACGTAGAAAGTAACGGCCTCGCTCTGAATGCGCCCATATTCTGTACGCCCGCACGTCTCGACGTGGTTAGGAGCGAATCGCAGGTCAGGCGGACAAGTCTTCCATCGCGAGAGGAGGTCCACGAAGGCGCGGAGAGGGCCTCTGCCAAGGGTCCAGTCCTCGTCAGCAGGCTCCGGCCAGCAAGGACTCTCGACCACCTCGACGTCCGGGGCGATGTTTACGCCGGATCGGGGTGGTCCCCATACCTCAGAGATGTGCGACTCCCGCGTCCAGCGCAACAGCTCAGGCCAGTCCATTGACTCGACCATAACAGCATCCAGAGCCAACAGTTCGCATCGCCAATTACTCTCGTGAAGCTCCCAGACGATCCGGGAGTGAATGTCGACATGGGATGTAACCACGTCAGGGGACACCAGCTGCCGGTCGAACTCCGGGCGAGCAGCCGGGTCGTAAGACGTCAGTGCAGCCACATTCCCGAAAAGCTGGCGTAAACTCTGCTTGAGCTGATGACGTTTTTTGAGTCGATCGGATCCGCCGTTGGATGTGCTCGGCCCAGGCTTGTCGCCGTCACCGGAGGCGTCCAGACTGTAATCGCCCCACAGCGCATCTCGCCACTCCTGTATGGTCAGGGGTCGTCCCGCAATGGAGCGGTCGAACAAGCGGATGCGACAGAACTTGCGGATGGAGAGCCAGTGGTGCACATAGCGACTCAGTTTGTCACCCGACACCGGATAGCCACGCAAACGGTCGAGGAGCCAAGGGGGAGGGAGGAAATACTTCACGGATTTCGATGGCTGGGGGAGAGGACCGATAGCGTCGAGGGCGCTGGCCCAAGCACGGCTGTGAGTCAGCAGATACGACGCGTAATGCTGACGGAAGGGGTTCATCGTGAAGCAGGGACGATCGTTGGATCGGCGCGGAGCTGGCGGGAGTGGTTTGCGAGACTTGGACTGGATACGCTTGCCCTCGGCCACCGTGCGCGGCGCGATTGGCAGCAAATGGGACAGGGTGCCGGACTTGCGCGGGTTCTGAACGACCAACGTAGGCCTCGGCCGGCCGATCGCCGAGTCCCACTCATGTGTCCACTGCGTCTCCACACGGGCCCGCTTGTGACCGACGACAGCGTCATCGTCGTGGTCCTCGGCGACAATCAGTTCTGGCAGGCGGGAGGAACATAGCTGTCGGCGGACGATCGCGTGCATCGTACGTTGCCATTCTCCCGGCGTGTTGAGGGCACCAGACAAATCTCGTATGGCGAGGACGAGACGGGGGTAGGACGGGACCGACGAGAAGGCGATGGGGAGGGTGGTGAGCATTGCGACGCCCCAGAAGCGCGTCAGTGGCGTCAAATGCTGCTGGAACCAGACGGGGATGCCAACGCGGTGGAGAAGCTGGGCGCAGCTGGGATCTGACGTGAACGCGCCAACTACATCCAAGACATCGAGTCGGTAGTCGCGTTTGGATGAAATGCGGTCACATACAACCTCGAGGTACAGCTGCACTCCTGCGAGCTCTAGCACGAGTCGCTGCACATGAGCGGCCAAGGCGATGATGACACTGCGTTCGGAGGGCAGCAGCCGCAAACGGTCCAGGCATTGACGGACGCACAGGACGAGGAGTAGGACAGATTCGTTGACTGCGACATAATCTTGCCTGCATGCATACACCGCGTCTATCGCCCGCTCCGCAGCGCCCTCGAGTTCGTGAATCAGGGAGCGTTTGAGCATGCCGAGCCGCACAACGCCGCAGGAATCCACCTCCCAATCATCCTTCTCCCATGTTCGCCACACGATCTCGGATTGCGGCGCACAACGGGCGCCCTTTCGCGGAATACAAGCGACGTGGACGTACGCTGAGTCGTATTCTTGGGGCCACCGCGAATACTCATGGAGTCCCCACCGGCCGTCGGTGTATGTGAGGATCTCGTCGTGGGCGATGGCGAACTGCGGGACGTGTAGTTGGTTGGGAGTCGTGAAAATAGACGTCTCGCTGAATCCCGGGCCTGCGACCAATCCCTCGAAAGCTTCAACGCTCCCTTTGGCTGGCCCTGTAATTGTGTCAGCGCATTGCTGCAGACGCTCTGATGGATCAAACTCACGAGGGCCGTCGCAGGTTGCTCGGAGAGGCCATGGTCTTTGTAGATGCGCCGTCATCTTGCCGAAACCACTGATACCTGTCAGATAAGCAATGAGGACTTTTGGGCAGGTTGAGAACTCACCGGGGCAAACCGTATGCTACCCTGGAAACGTCCAATCCACACAAATGTCCCAGACGAGGGTGGAACCTGTGTGATGTGCGGTCATGGTGTCAGACGGAGTAGATGATGGAAGTCAGGATCAA
The DNA here is from genome assembly GCA_016618145.1 of Sanghuangporus lonicericola. Taxonomy (NCBI): domain Eukaryota; kingdom Fungi; phylum Basidiomycota; class Agaricomycetes; order Hymenochaetales; family Hymenochaetaceae; genus Sanghuangporus; species Sanghuangporus lonicericola. The sequence continues at coordinate 22,675 of WJSG01023056.1, forward strand.
ACGAACACGAAGGAGGTGCGTGGGACGTTGCGAAGCAAGCAGCTTCTTCGGGGTTGGCCGGGCTGTGGGAACCGGGGCAGGAGTGGTGGAAGCGAGCGTCTTGACGTGATGTCTTCGCTTCCACGAGTTGTTGGACGTGAGAGCGCTGTCTCGTCCGATGGAAGCAGAGGTGTCCTCGGAGGTCAGGATGTATATCCTCCTCGCGAGTTTGGAGTCCCGGGGATGTCTGCACGACCTAGATGCGTCGGGTGGGTATTCAGTATCCCAATAATCATGCAGCCAGTGGACGCACTCACAACGCAAGACGTCCGTGGGCGTGCCTTCTTCCCGCGGTGATGGGAGAGACGAGGGTTACTGGGGACGCGACAGGCGTCTGGGTCGAAACACTGGCACATGATCGTGAACGTGTGAAGTTCCTAAACACTAAACGACATCACGTGGTCCGGTCTCTCATCGGGGTCCGTCAGGGCCGTTCGACTCGCTCACGACGATGATGATGACCACCATTATGTCGCCGCCCTCGACCGTCGCCAACTCATCCTCGCACCAACTCACTGTGTATACTCGGCGAACCTTTGACTTTACTCGTATCCCTTGTACAATCATCGCCAAATCCGAATAACCGATATCTCGTCGTTCACCCCAAGTCGCTCCCGCAGCCGTGGATGGTCAGTCAGACGGGCGAGATGTGATGAGGAGAGACAGTGTGTAGAGATCGGAGGAGTGTTGATCGGGTGAAGGTGAGTCGTCTTTCTGCGACATCGTGGACCCCCATTCGCCCCTCCCACTCCTTTCGCAAGACACGCAACCCCATCATACGTAGTACACACCCATCACCCCGACCCCTGCACACATCACGACCCATCACGACCAACCCATGTCTCAGTCGAGACTCATGGGCACGGTGCTAGCCTGAGACGAGCCGGTCGCACGACCGAAGCTTACCCGGGACTCACCTATCGCTCCCTCAACCCGGTAGCCCTGTAGTGCGGAGGTACAGAGCCCGCCCTCGGATTGCGTCAATGGGTCCGGAACCCAGTAACCTTCGGAGGGCACAGCGCGGATCTCCGGACGACACCTTGTATGCAATGTTCATGTATCAACAATCGCTTGTGTGGAAATTGACCCGTGTCCATACTATCGTACACACTGTCTAAGAGGTTGTAGCTTAGCCATTCGGACGTCCTCGACGCCCGCGAGACGCGCGAGGGAGCGACGCAACCCCGGATGAACTTAACCGCCGTACAATGTGCAATTTGTCCTTGTCGCGCCCTGGCCTGCACTCGTTCCACCACACCTGTCCTGTCCCACACAAGCCTTCCTGATGTCGCGCCCCAGGAAGGCAGAGCGCATTGCGGGCGTGAGGGTGGCTGGTCGTCCCCGGGCGCGGAGCCCGTCCTCACGCAGTGGCACGCCGATGAACCCTTGGGCTGGCTTGCAGAGTGAAGCTCGACGCCCGAGTCCGACCAATCTGCATGACAGTTGCCCGCTTCCTGCAACCTCTGCGCCTTCAGCCGTTGGTCAAGATGCCGGGAGGACTCAGGATCAGCCATTGCCCGAGCAGTCCGCTACCCCGTCCCCAGAACAGACCACCACGCCACCGGACACCTCCCCCTCAGCCAAACCTCAAGCAGGTGTCAACAACACCATTGTAAGTCCCGATTCTTTTGGGGCTCTTGGAACTTGCGCTAATGCCTTATCAGCCGCCTTCCGTGCGTATGCAACAATTCCTCAAGCAATGGGCTGCCGCAGCCCAACGCGCACTGCTTGCACGCGAGGCCGGTCCGAAGTACCCCGTGCCCTGCGAGACGTGCGGGAAGGAGTTGCGGGAGGAATTGGATGACTTCGTCTACAGATGCTTCGACTGTCACGACCCCGCCTATGAGTGCAAGTCTTGCGCACTTACTTTCCATCGGCGCAACCCCTTCCACCGTATGGAGGAGTGGCAACCGCGGCGCGGTTTCTGGGACAGACGTTCGCTCGGAGAACTCGGATACGTCATTAATCTCGGACACGCTCACGGTCAAGCTTGCCCGCTCAATCGTAAACCACGCTCGATGACAGTGGTGCACGGCCATGGCGTCCATCCATACTCGATCCGATTCTGTTACTGCACAGACCCAGCCACGGGTGCCAGCACTCCGGAGCCCGTCCAGTTGATCAAGTTCGGGCTCTGGCCGGGGTCGTGGGACACCCCGCAAACAGCCTACACCATCTCGATGATGAGGGACCAGCATTTGCTCAGCCTGCAGTCGCAAATCTCGAGCCACGACTTCTTCGCGTACCTGCGGCGCTTGACTGATAACGTATGCCCTGACAGTGTCACGGTAAGCAGCTCATACTCCGGCATAGCAGCTCGCTGATCGAGTCTCCAGGACCGATACCGCGAGTTCATGACCGCCACGAGGGAATTTTCATTCATGCGTAGCACCAAGAGGGCCGACATGCCACCTGAACAAGGGCTACCTCCTGGAGCTCTCGCTACGCTATGCCCTGCCTGTCCCCAACCTGGGATCAACATGGATCCCCGCTACGAGACGTCTGGTCGTCCAGCGGGAGAAGAGTAAGTAGTCTGTGACCTCGTATAGAATCACGCTGATGCAGCCCAGATATCTGGACGCGTTGTTCCACACGGCCGATGGGAACTTCCAGCAAAACCAAAAGCTGAAGCCTTCTGACCCCAACGACGAGCCCCTCACCCTCGGAGCGGCCTTCTATGCCCACGAACATGATTTTGCCACTTACCAGGCGAAGCGCGGCAAAGAGAAAAAAGAGGTACGTACCCGCTCTACAATCAATGAGGCGACAACAACATAACTTATCAGCACAGGTCACTTCCTGCCACAAATTCGGTGCGATGGGCTACGGGCGTTACGGTGGCCGCGTCTCGGGCATGGTTGGCTTATCTTGTGCGAGGCACATGTTCGCCTTGCCCAACAGCGTGGTAGATTTGAATGTCGGAGAAGCGTAGGTGTCGCCCTCTCACCATGGCCCGCAGCGACTGACAATGCTGGCAGGTATTCCTACGTGGACTTCGCCCATCTCTCCGGGTTGCAACGATGGATGCAGTTGCTACTGCACATCTCGGCGTACGATATCAATTGCCAGTACCGCGTCAAATTTGCCATGCGGATGAAGGCCTTCCGGGAGAAGTTCTCTGACCTACCTTCGATCAAGCACACGGTTTTCCCCCCCACAATCATCGGCATCGGCAAATTTCACCTTCCGGCACACATCCCATCATGTCGCTTCAAGCATTCCTTCAACTGGCTCCCGGGGGTAGGAATGACAGATGGCGAGGCCTTGGAACGCATCTGGTCCATCCTCAACGCCCTTGCCGCCCGCGCGAAGGAGATGACTTCGGGGTACCGGCATGATTTCCTGAATGACATGTATAACGACATGAATATCAGACGCCTCTGCGGCCTTGGTAGGTGCTCCTCTCGCCTCATGCTCGGCCAGTACTGACCAAAACCTCCAGCGCGCGATCTCACAAGGCGCTACCTCCAAGCCTGTACTCAGTCCTCTGAAGTCGACGAGCGTGTCCGGAAGCTGGAGGCAGGGCTCGACGGGGAAGCACTGGCGGAGTGGAAGAAACACGAGCAGCAATGGCTTGCGGACGTGGTGGATATGAAGCAGCACAAAAAGCTGGATAACCCGTACGAACTGAAGATGGACCGAGGTAAGTGCGAGAGACATTACTTCACTGACGAGAGTGTTGACCTCATGACCTCAGGCCCGACAACGAAGGAGCTCCTGGTTGAAGTTGAGAAGGCTCGCTCCCGCCACGCTGGCCAGGCGGATGAGTTGGGCATCCTCGAAGCGATCTACGAAGGAGCGGAACTCCAGTCACTACGGTAAGTGCTGACCTCCATGAGGTGGCGGGGCAGAGCTGACACGTCTCCGTAGTGAAGATTTGCTGGATGCCATCGAAGACGACGACGGGACCGACGACACACGCACCATGCTCAACACTGCACGGGCAGAGTTCATGTCGCGCCTGCGCGATTGGAGCAACGCGTTCAATGCGTATATCCAGCCACCCTTGGAGACCGCGGCGCGCGAGGTCATGGAACACCACCAGGACGCCGTAGAAGCCGGGTCGTGCCGCACCTCCAACAACAGCGAGCACGACGCAACTGTTAGCACGACCGAGACTTCGGCCACAACGTCACCCGATCCAGCCGCTTCCAAGACATACCTTCCTGCCCCGCTCCCGCCTTCTTTCCCGATGCGCGACACTGCTCCAGGCGACAAGCAAGTGCATGGCAGGGAAGCCCGTGCTGTTCTCGGCCTGCCTCCACTGCGCGATCCCAGAAAGAAGTCAGAGTTGTGGCAGGAGATTTATGCGATCTCCATACCACTACCCTCTTCGTTCGACGACCTCGTACTTCAGCGTCCTGCAGTAGCGTCCCTGGTACGCTGGGAGAAGAAGGTGCGCGAAGGGCAAGCGAATGACGCGCTCAGCGACCTTCGGACCCACCTCGTCACCACGGAGATGCTGAAGATCAAGAAGCTCGACGCCACGGGAAAGTCATCTACTACACGCATGGGTAAGAAGATCCGTCGACAGAATGATCAAGTCATAGCAGCAGCAGATGACTACCGGCGCGCACGACTGGCACTGACCGCCCTGGGAATGGGTGAGAACGACGTCCTATTCCGTCCGCTGAGAAAGTCCGACGTGACAGGCTTCACAATGTCCACGCACACACAGCAGCTAGGCGAAAGTCGAAGGGCGGTGTCTTGGATATGGGAAGACTTCTCGTTTGTGGACCGTCCAGGCGATGTCGACCATCAAGAGTTCTACGAAGAAGGTATGTCGCCTGTGTAGTGATTGGCAGGATCACACTGATGCCATCCTCTCAAGTCAAGCGAGTGCACTGGTTCCGATCGAGCACGCTGCGTGCGCGGTGGAAGGAGGAGGTGCGCCTCCTTGCTGAGGAGATGACCCGCTCCGTGCGTTTCTTTGGCTATCACAGGCGGGTGTGGGACATCAAGGCGCATGCGAGGGACGCTATTGGCGACGCGGCAGCGGCGGCATATGCGCGCAAGTACGTAATTTCCATGTTGTGCTTGACAGAATAGCTAACGACAAGGATAGGCAGGCATATAGATACGTGCGGCTGCTGAAGAACTGCCGGACTCACTTCCGCACGACATCGTTGGTTATAGTACGTGTGGCTTCGCTCTGATCGCGACAGTACACTGACATGTTATGTCGCGGCCTTCACAGAGCGACGACCTCTGGAATGCTGCGTTCGGGAACCAGGAATGGTACGAAGTCCTGGAGGAAGAGACGGCGAAGGCGAAGAATGACAAGGTCAAGAAACAGGGGGCGCATCGTACGTAGGACATGGTCTCTATGTTCTAAAAGAGCATTGGTAGCCTAGAGGGACGAGGACGCTCGCTTGCGCTGCGCGCGGGGTAGAATTTGTGAAATGGACGCGTTCAAACGCCCTGAGTAATATGCAGCAGGCATATGGACATACGAGTACAGGGAAGAGCAAGCAGACGGTACTGCTGCTGTCACTAATATGTAGCCTTGCAGAACGTCGAACGCGAACTAGCCAACGAAGAAGGAGGGAGAGAAATTGCGCGCTCGGCTTACGGTGTGTATGGGTTGAGTGGTGTATGTGAGAGAGGCTCACCGTGGGCGCGGCGCGCGACTTGGTGAGGTCGATGCGTGTGGATGCACTCGGAAGATGCAAGCGAGGCACAATGACACACGTCGTTGCGCGTATGAACATTCGAGTGGAGTAAGGACAGTGGGCAGAGTAGGGAAAGTGGGCGGTACTATGGCAGGGACACAGAGGCTACATTGCCGAAAATTGTACTCATCTACTTCGCGGCCTTGGGCTTGCGGATGTATTCGCAGATCCTGACGTGCACATCATCTGGGTCGTACTCCTCGAGGGTGCGGCCAGTGCAGTATGCGAGCGCGCTGTCAAGTACTTCAGTGGACAAACATAGTGATGTAGACGAGGACTCACAAGTCTGCAGCGCGGATCGCCAAGGGAATGTCTCTTCCATTGCACTTCGAATACTCCATGAGCGCACCTTTGGAGCGGCATACGAGGACATGCTCGCGTGGGGCACCATGGCTGCGTAGGCGTCGTCCGGCACTGCGAGGATAGTCGGGGAAGTGAACAGTGTACGTTTTCTTGGCGCGCATGAACGTAACGGCCAACATAACAGTGGGAGCCGGGGTGGGAAAGAGGGACGCGAGGACTGGAACATCCACACCCGGGCCGGCGCCGAAGGAGAGCTTTTGAATGGGGACTGGTTTGACTTCAGGTTCCCCGGAGTTGCCGAAGTAGATCGCGTCGAGGGTGCGTACCTACAATATACGTCATGTAAGCGCCGATCCGGGGTGAGCAGGAACCGGGGCCGGTGGCTGTGTCCTCAGCCGCCCGCGCTGTTCTCTCTGGATGCACCCTATTGGATGAGATGCACCCGCGGTGCGGTGCCCCTCCATATTAGATGCATCCACACTACTGATACTCTACTAACGGCAATCTGTATCGTCATAATAACGGGCCTGTACTCTCCATTGTCAGAGTTCAGTACGAACCACGACTCATAAGGGGCTCACGAAAAGAGTGATGTTCGGACGCCACTCGGTCTCAATGTGGGTTACGACCTGCGGAGTGCGCCTGGTTCAGCCCATAACACACGCGATGAGTATATACTCACTTACCTTGCGCATCGTTGACTGTGTCATATTCCCCTTGTCTTTGACCTGCTTCCACGCCGCAGCAAAGCCAGGATGGCGAGCGCGCAGGCCCTCGGGTGGAATGAACACCTTCACCTTCTCGTACCACTCCACCTCGATCGTAATCAGATCACCGTTCATGGTCTCCTGTAGCGCCTCTACAATGTCTTCCATGTTCTCGTTGAGCTCGGCGCGCGCCTCGGTAATTGACGACGTTGGCGAGACGTACCCGGCCTCTACGAGCTGGGCATGAGACATTTTGAGCAGGTATTCTCTTATCTCCGCCCGTTCTGCAGCCATGTCCTCCTGCCTGCTACGTTGAAGTTCGAGCGCCTGGGGGCGGAAGGTCGGTGGGGGCTCGCGACTACGCTTAGGAATCCCATGGTCGGCTAGCATCACCCGCGTCGACTTCTTCGCGCTCAACCAGTAGTCGAGGGCGTTCGCAACGCCGACGAGCGTGTCGGGGTCGACGTGCATCCAAGGCGGGATATGTTCTCTCGCTTCGAGGCGCGCTGGGATCTCTCGGAACAGCTGTTCCAACCTAAGACGATTCCCGTCGGTCAAGTGGTGCACCTCAAGCAATGAACGTACGTCACGAACCTTCGGTAGCAGTACGACGGCATTGCGGCTCCACAGAACATGTACATGAGGGTCGCTTTGATCTCAGTCCTTTCCGTCGCGTCAGTCGTGCGGTTGAGCTCGTCAAGCAAAAGGAAAGTGCAGAGGTCCCTAGCCATAGTAACCTCGTGGACGTCGAGCAAGGTCAGATGAACATGATACGCGGCCTGCTTCTCTACGGACAACGTGCCGTAGGCCTTCTGCAAGCCGCACAAGGAAGCCATAACATGGCGAGCTTAAAGAGTTGACACGAGTAAGCAGAGCGATACCCATAGGCGTCAGTAGGAAACATAACATCCCCGACGCCTCCATAGAGGAATGCAATATCTCGCATTTCATCAACTGAGAATTTGCTGAAGTCCATGGGTTGGGGATACTGTTCGCCCCACCCCATTGTGAGATCTTTGAGGTCGTCGTCGCCGAACTGGAAGAGAGGCTCTCAAATTCACATGTATGAAGGGGAGGTTTACGAGGACGAACTACGTAATACTCCTTAGTGTGATCCCTATAAGTGCCTTCAAATCAGTATCTAGAACGGTCAATCGGAGACCTAGAGCTTACAGCGGCTTGAAGAACAACGGCAAGCGTGCCAGTCCATCAAGACATGCGCTTCGCTTCTTCAGGCAGTCTTCCAACTGGGCCTTCGCCGCGTCCCACTCTTGCCAGTTACGTGATAACGCGTCCGTATTGCTTGAGGCCGCTCGCAGTCGGTGGATATTGTCGCCGTGCACGGCAAGTGTATCGCTGTTGATCGTCCCTGCACGAGCACTATAACAGAGAGCCTTTGAAACACGAGTGGAAATACGCGTTACGAGGTTCGATGGAGTCTCGTCAGACCTCTCCTCCAAGCGTTTCCAGGCGCGGAGGCCGGCTTCGACGCTGCCCAAGTAGTCGCCGAGCTCAAAGAGAGCGGCACTCAGGTTAGATGGATAGATGGGATCCTTGCGGTCGATTTGCTCGGCCCTGGCGTATAACTTGGATGCTCTGAACTGAGATGAGCCTTTCGCCACTCAGCTAACTCGTAACACGTACTTCAGGAAGGCGCCCGCCTTGAACAGCTCATTCCCCCGCGTTTTGAATGCATTTGCGGCTTTCGACATTGCGGTGGAGGGCCGCCGAATCACTGGCAGGCTGCGGACAGGATGGTGGTGGATCCGGATGCTGTCGAAGTCGCCTTTCGCTTATGGCGACCCCATCAGCGGCAGGCGCTCACAAGATTCACAGTCCGTATGCAGCAAACCACCTGCTAAACCAGATTTTTGGGGCTGTTGAGTCTGGAGATATGCCCCAGAATATTTTGGCGCAGGTAAAAAGACAGTCTAGTACTCATACAGTTCAATACGAGTGAGCAAGCTCAAGGCCAGCCAGTCGTACAAAGTGAGGGCGAGGAAGGCCGCAAGGCGTGAGTACTGCTCGGGAGGTAGCGCGTGTTCGACCAATAGCTGAGTGAAGTTCGCCAACATGTACCAGCTGGAAGCACGTTCCCTCAGGACTTGACAACGCAACTGGAGACTGGAACCGGGGCTTTCTCTGCCTAAGATGAACACCTTCAAGTGAGCCACTCGACATCGTGAGATGAAGGTTGGCGAGTGGAGTCAGTCCGCCCTTCGCGTTAATGTGGTCACCGTACCTGAGCGTAGAGTTTGGATGCGCTATATCATTATCAGCGTTCAGGCACGAATCGTGAAGGAGCGATTGCTAGATGCCTGTCAGTACGTACCGTTCCATGGCGCCTGCCCTCAACAGCTCATTGCCCTTTCCTTTCAATGCTGCAGCGTTCGTCGGCATCTCAGCTTAAGCCAGAAACACTCGCAAGTAAAGGACGGGATATTGACGAAGAGATGGCAGTAGAGAGGAGTGAAGAGTCTTTGTACAGTCGAGTCTCCGATAACGAAACACCCGGTAGCGAATATTTCCGATAATGAATCGAGTTGGCCATGCAAAACCCGCTCCCAGATGGGCGCTTCCACGCCAAACCAGCCTCCGGTAACGAATATCCCCCATAACGAATCGACTTTGGGTGTCTCCCGAGAGTATTCGTTATCGGAGACTCGACTGTACTCGACATTGCAGCGACGCGTCCTGGTCAGGCGCCCGCCTCACGTCCCGAGTGACCGAACCGACCTCACAGATTCGGCATCGAGCTTGTTCGAATGGATTTCTGCGCAGTGGCGTACATGCGATAGACCTTGAACATCGCTCCTGGGTGCGCGGAGTCACACGTATCAGACTTGTGCTGTCAGTGTATGTAGAAAGTCTTGAGACTTTAAACTCGGATACTGGGACAGCCTCCCTTTGATGTGTCCCCGCTGCGCGAGCGATCACATCCTAAGTCGACTCCCACCGAGGAAAGTAAGTCCTGGGCGCGTCGCGGGCTATACATCACTAATCGTCAGACCTTGACGTATAGCAGGATGGAGACAGAGAGGACCACTCAACAGCAGCTGTTACCGCACCGTGCAGGTACCTCGACGACTCAGATGTCCTCTTGAATCGCATGCAATCTTAGCCAAGGAGAGGTGTGCACATATCTACTCCTTTGTTCGGATTTTGCATACCACACTCACGATCCCAGCGTCCAACGGTAAGTACCTGACGAGGGAAGGTGACAAAGTGGGTCAGTCAAGCTCAGTCACTAGTCATTGCTCAATGATACTCAACCTAAAGGAGACGTATGATACCAGAAATTAAGCCTCCGCAGGTTCCGACCGGCTTGAACCTCGATGACATGTTGAGGGACTCACACACGAAGGACCGATGTCTCTGCCACCCGCAAGCTTCGCTCATCACTGTCCTGGCAACCGGCGAGTTCTTAAATGACACGATGAGGTTTCATATCTCCATTTGGTACACCCTCCAGGAGCCAGGGTGTAGTGGCGATCCCCAAGCAGTTTTTGCCCTTGCGATGAATGAGGGACTCAATGCACTCACCAGGGTCATACCTCCCATGCAGTATGCAAATCATAACTTATACCATCCACTCAGCAATCGGACCAGTCCCTAGCGATAGAAACTTAAGAGAAACATCCGACGGACAGTGGGGGGTCGCCGGCTCGTCGTGGTGGTCAAGAGTCAAATCGTGCTGAGCAGCGGGCGAGTCAGGCGCTTATAGCGCGTCGCGTGTCACGTGCGTGGAGGACGCGTCTTGTCGCTGTCAGCGTCCGCCGTCGACCTCGTCGCCCTCGACGACGACAGCCACTACGTGCCCGTCTTGCCGGCAGATCGCAGCTGATTCGTTCTATCTACAGTCCTTACACACACGATGGCACCGCGGTCGACGTGCTCCACGCGTAGCGGGAAGGTGGCGACACCCAGTTCGATGGCGAAGGGCTCGAAGTACTTCAACAAGAAGGCGAAGAAGGTTGAAGACGATGACGAGCTCACGGAACCCGAAGTAGATGAAGACTACGAACAGGAGGAAGACAACGACGCGTCGGACTCCGTGTCTCTGCATAGCGATGCACTGGACGACGAGGACGATTTCGAGTCCATCAAGCCTGCGAGCAGCACGAAGCGGAAACGCGCTTCTGCGTCGCCAACGAAGACGCCGTCGAAGGGGACTCCGAAAANACGAAGACGCCGTCGAAGGGGACTCCGAAAAAGAGTCAGGAGCGGAGGAAGTCGGTGGGATCCGGCTCTGCCAGGAAGAAGCGCAAGACGAAGGGCAGTGAGGATGAGGATGAGTACGAATTGGAGTTGGAAGAGGGGCAGGAGGTCGTGGGCACCGTTGTGCAAGCCCCGAAGACGGGCCGAGGTGAGTACTTCAGTGTCCTTCTCACTGACATCGACGTGCTCAGGAGACCCTACTAGTACCAACTGGGCAGATATCGAAGAATACCCTGGACTTCCTGTCGGAGCTGAAAAAACCTGAGTGTAATGACAGAGAGTGGTGCGTCACTTTCCTCATTGACCCGACCGCTGTTCAGCTCATGTGTATCGCCAGGTTCAAACTACATGGTCCGTCCTAGTTCCCGTCATCTAATTCCCCGCATTAACCAGCCTCGGCTTTGCTCCCACAGAGCCCGTATACCGCCTCGCCGAAAGCGAATGGAAGGCCTTCGTCGAGCACTTCACCGACCTCTTGTCCGAAGCGGACCCACAAATCCCTCCGCTGCCTCCAAAAGACGTCATACACAGGATATACCGCGACGTAAGTGAGCAGCGCTCCCCTTGTCTGTCCTCTAGCCCTGACATCACGTCCTCCAGATCCGCTTCAGCAACGACAAGACCCCATATAAGACGGGTTTCTCTGCGAGCTTCTCTCGCAGTGGACGCAAGGGCATCTTCGCTGGATGTGAGTCAACCGCTCCCGCCATCCTCTGGGATCGTACCTGACCCGATTCCCCCTTTGACAGACCATATGTACGTCCACCGGGCACGGTGATGCGTTCAATTCTGCTAACTCCTGTCGACTCTCGCGCAGTGCAGGTAACGCGCTATCATCTGTACACGCGTGCCTTGAACTCAAACAAATTTACTGTAGTCAAACCCGATGGTCAAAGTCTGATCGCTGCAGGATCATGGTGCCCGGGTAAGAACGAGCTTGCGACGATCCGGTACGTCTGTCACCGCATCTGCATGACAGCGTGACTCACGGTTGATCTTGCTCCCCAGTAATAACATCAAACGCTCCTCCCGCCGCCTACGCCAGGTCATCTCCGCGCCCGACTTCGAGGCGCTCTTCGGGCCCGCGCACCCACATCCCAAGGGCGAGCGACAGAACATCTTCGGGATGGAGGATGAGCTCAAGGTCGCGCCGAAGGGTGTCGACAAGACGCACAAGTACGTCTTCTCGTCTCTTTGCGTGGCTCTTGGTGCTTGCGTTGCTGATGGAGGCGCAGGGATATCGATCTGCTGAAGTGCCGCTCGTTCGCTGTGGTCTATAAGTGGGTATGGACCGCGCTCCATATGAAACAGTTCTGATCGGGGTAGCGTCGCAGGTTCACAGACAAGCAGGTCCTTCAGCCCGAGTTCAAGGAGGAGCTTGTGAACGTCGCGAAGGTGATGCGGCCGTTTGTACATTGGTACGTCCTTGTCGTTACTTATCAGTGTCGGTCTGACGGGTAAATGTGCAGCCTCAACGACCTCATGACGATCCCGAACGCTGGGGATAGCAGCGGTTCTGACGACGACGATGGAGGAGAGCCGGACGAGGATGTGGGGGAGGATTGAGGATCGCTCGCTTGTTTTCAGACGTGGAGGTGGTGCGTCGTGAGCTTTTGGTTCTCGCTGTGTTATACTTGCATGTGGTGTGTACGGTGTATATTCAGGTCGGTATCGCGGGACCCATGTTGTTATTGCGCAATTCGTCACATAAACACCGCTGCTACACAACTACGAATCAAGCACAACAACCATCTGTTGTTGCCGTCGTGACCGTGTCTGTTACCACCACCACTTCGCCCAATCCCTGCACCCCTCGGCTTCTCTCGCTGTTCTCGGCCTCTTCGCTTCTCTTAGGCAGGAGTCGGGGTCATTAAGGTGCCTGAGGGAAAGAACACAGACTCCAGGTACGAGTGCAACTGGGATCCGAGCAGTACTATTGTTGCGGTATTCCGACATGTTGGCAAAGTTCTGGGTCGAAGACAAGCGACTACACGTCAGCGGGCGATGAGGCAGGATAGACTACGCTCAGCCAGCTGAGGTGAAGCCCCGTGGTCGCCCGAGCACCCCCGACTTCTCCTCTACCTCTCATGCAGGACCAGCACGAGACAACGACACGGACGTCGACGGCCCCCGCTCTCGCAACGGCAGGCTGGGCGACCGCGACCCATCGCCGGGCCCCGATCCTCTCCCGTCCCCTTCGCTGCCTCGATCGTCATATCGCTCGTCGTCTGAAGAGGACGAAGAAGAGGAAGAAGAGGATCTTGTTCCACCACCCCCTTCGCCGCCTCGCTCGCCATATGTAGAGGAACAACAGGAGCAGGAGGAGGAAGAGGAGGAAGAGGAGGAGCCTGCGCTGATCCAGGGCCAGGACGATCCGTGGTGGGCTCGGTCATTCTGCGCACGCTGCATATCCCCCTGCTCCACCGCCCTCTCGCATTCCTGCCACATCGGATCGTCCTCGTGAACGTCCCTCAGGGCATTGAGGAGCAGCTCAGGAGCCCATCCCGCAGCTTTCGCTTGGCGTGCAATCCCATGCAACCACATTGCATAGAAATATGGGATCGCCATGGGCGACGAAGCTGGCGGGATAAACAGGTACCACAGGGTCTGCAGATACCGCTCCAACTCGTCATACTTGTTCATGTCGAGCGCTTGGGCGGACATTGAGACTGCGGGCAGCTCCGGAACCTCGTCTTCGTGACATGGCTCTGTGAGTTCGATGCTGATTCGAGGAATGACCAGGCGGTGCCACTTGAAGCTAAGTCGCAACGTCCTCATTTCTCCAGACGTGCATGGCAATCTCCACATGGTCCACCGGATGTAAGGTGCCTCGCGGTCGCGGGAGATCTCGACGCACTCCCGCCGCTTAAATCCCTCCTCCCGGTGAGAACGACGGGCAGACTTGTAGGCGACTTCGAAGTGGTGGAAGGAGCTGTACCACTTGGTGCTCGGATCTGGCCAGTCGCTGCGCAGGAACACCGCAGATATAATGATGAGCTCGAGTTCGGCCTTGCCTGCACGTGTGAGGAGGATGTCGTAAGATGCGGTGTCCCTCCGTTCATGTACGGTAGTATGGAAACCCTGGTCGGTCAGTGCAGCACAAGACCATGCTTCTGGCGCCACAGCCTGGAGAGTGAAGCGCGTCGCGCTTATGGGTGCGATATCCATCGCACACATCGCGTCGAGCCGCATCGTGGGAGCTCGTCGGAAGATGCGAACATCGTGGACGGATATGTCTGCGAGGAGTCTATCCAACTCTGCCGGGGCCAGCGCGAACATGTGGTAGTACACGGCCAAGTCAGGCTCCATCGTTGCCCCCACACCGTTGGTGTAGTCGGCTACGGTTGTAGACCGGATCAGAGGAAGGGCAACCAACGCGCCATCGCGATCGCGACAAGCCAGGAGAGCTAGCCTGTGGTACTTAAGCTTCCAATAGGCTTCGGGAAGACCAACTCGGTGATCATCTGCAGGCAAGAGCGGGAGACGAGTACGGATATCATGTGAGATGATATATTCTGGGTACGGGAGAAGTTCCGCATTGAGGCCCAGTTGCCCAACGAGCGTCCAGTGATCGATTGGGTGAACACCGTCAGACCCTTTGAAGTCATGGGGGGAGTTGGCGAGCAAGCCGTACATGTCCATGAAAGGCATCTCAGACACAAAGGCTCCCCTCGGAGTTCGATCAGACTCCGTGGGGGTATCGGGGACTTCACCGCGGCGCCAGCATGGTCCCCAAGCGAAGATAGTCTGGTCGTAGGTATGCCGAAGGATCTCCTCTTGCAACCTGATGAACGCTTTCCGTCCCTCTCCGTA
>WJSG01023064.1:0-10089 GCA_016618145.1 Sanghuangporus lonicericola
GGCGGCTGACGCATGCACCCGTGATCTGCTCAGTGGTTGACGTCGAATGTTCAAGACGAGCACTCGCCGCACAAGGACTTCCCGCCGCCGGGCTGCGAGTATGTACATACACGGCAATATATTTTTTGCGCCCGCTAGCCTCGTGGGCACTGCCACTGGATCTCGAGCGACGCAGAGTCTGCACATAAAAACGTCAGAAAGGGCGGTTTGAGGGGCATATAGAACAGTAGGACTCTCCGCCGAGATGGTGTGCCCGCGCGCGGTGGGCAGGAGACGGCGTGTATTCGGGCTGCGAGTACGAGTACATCGTAGGCTAGAGTACATCCTGTAGACTACGCAAATAGACCGGTTTCCATCCGCGCTGCCCTCCGCAACCGCTCCAAATTCGCTCTCTGCACTCGGAAAGCAACGGGCGCCTATCCGGTAACTTGACGCGATCTCGTGCATGCCGCGTCTCGTCTCCTGCCACCACCATCGACCTCCGACCTCCGCTCTCCCGTGCTTTCCGCACATGCAGACTCTTGCCAACGAACTGGAAATTACGGCAGAATGTGAGAACGCGCCGCAAGAGATGGAGACGGAGAGGAGGACCGGGCACCTACAAGTTCATCACAACATCTATGCACCACTCCGAGCGCAAGACACGCAGGGCGTGAAGCATGCCTTGGGCGATATTCTCCCGAGCTCGCCTGTAGGACGTGCCAGGAGGACGAGCAGGTAAGTCTTTCCTACCCATACGGTCTCAAATTGGATACATGTGTACGATATCCCCGTCGGCATCGCGTCCCCGCTTGTAGTAGATAGCGGCATGCACGGCAGGAGACTGGCCTCGTCGGAGGGAAGAGAGCTTTGCTGACAACTCATCCAGCTCCGCCGCTCAAGTGCCAGTCATTCAGACCGATCCTCTACGAGACTACGACATGTGCGCGTACTGGTACGCCTGTCAGGTAAGCAAAGGAGACAACGGACAACGTCAAGCTGATGCGACATACCCTCTCCCAAGCAGCGGCACTTGTAACGTTTCTATCGCGGCACATGGCTACTATGAACAGGAAAAAGTGAGTGACACGTTCTGACTACGTGGGCTCGACGCTCACCGGAGGTTCGTGCTCAGCAGGGGACATGATCGTCGAGCCCATGCCCATGCATTCGCCGCACTCCTTCGCGCGTGTGCAGTCGAAGCACGCAGCCTGCAGGAGGTAGGTTTCGCATACCAGGTAAGCATCCAGCGCACGGAGAACACGTAAGGTGCGTACCTTCGACATCTCCGCACCGCTCTCTCTCTCTCCTAGTTGCCCGACTGTCCAACACCGCGAATACGATCCTGGAGAGAAACACGACGTCAGCGTCGAATACCCCACCTCAGTTACAAGGTACGTACCTAGACCGCGTGTCTGCGGACAAGCCCATGACGCCAGAAGTAGACAGTCGAGCACCGGCGAATTGCATGCACGACGCTGCACTAGTTCGGTTCTCGACGTCTGCTGCTTGCAAGAGCGGACGCTCGCACTCCTTCTGGGCGTATCCGCGGTCAGTACAAGGCCGTGGATGAGGGGCGTGTATCGTCACGTACCCTCGTCTCTCCCTCCATCCTCCCGCAATCCCGTCTTGTAGACCGCCATCCCGACTCGAGGCTGTTAGGAACGCTACGTCAACATCAGGTGCACGAGCTAGGAAATACGGTACGTACCAGACCGCAGGTCCCCAGACATCCCGGTCGAGTGCTGACAAAGTACATGCATGCGGGCGCGCTGTCCGAACCTCGCAACGGCGGGCCTCGAACTCCTTTGGGACGCGTGTCGCGCTCAATACTACACTCGAACCCGTAGGTGTGTGGGTGTCGTCTGTGCCTCGAGCGGCATGTCCTCCCGGACTCTCGTCTCGTCAGACCGCCGTCTGCACGATGGCGGCGTCAGCACGGAGTGTGCAATGTGGAGGATATGGTACGTACCACAGACGGAGCGTGCCGGCGGCGCGATCGAGTGCTGACGGACACGCCCTTTGACGGTCCAGGAGCGATGGCAGGTCTTCGAGATGCGGTGATCCGAGGATTGTGAGTTTCTGAGAAAGCACCGGTGAGCGATACATGGTGAGTTACAGTCAGCTCGTGCTCGCACTCACCTCACGAGCGTACGGGTTCCGAGGGATAGACACGTTAAAGAAAGCTCCCGGGTGAGTGTTGTCGAAGTCGAGTGCTGACGAGGACGGATGGCTTTGTTCCGCTCGCCCTATCATAGTATGAGCGCATCTGAACGTCCCGGCCGAGGTCACTGTCAATCAGGACGCGTGTCTCATGCTGGACTGCGTCTCCGCCGCAAGACTGGACAAGGGCGGGCCGCGGTGGTGACGATGTCGGGGGAAGCGGTAATGATGGCGCGCAAGAGGATGAGAACGGCGTGGAGGACCAGATGATGGCAGGAAGACGGTGTGCGGGAGGAGAACGGTGTGGAGGACAAGATGGTCGAGACTAGAGGTTGGGGTGCGGGTGCGTCCACCGTAGGCGGAGGCTGGGCGGAGGAACCCCAACGGCGCTGCTGGCATGGGCCGCGAAGGTTCAATCTCGGGAGGGCGGTCACGGAACAACGGGGCCGCAGAGTACGTCATGTTGTAGATACGAATTGGAGCCGTGTTCTGTTGCTTTGTATTCCTGTCTGAATGCTTGAATGATCTGCAAGTGGCTGTTCTAGAACAATTAGAGCCTGTTGGAAGGCTAACTTCGCTGCGCAAGCGAAGCGGTCTCGGGCGGTCTGCCAGACTATTCTGGCTTGGCTCATAGCACTCGCTTACAGACGTGATGGCTATCACAAGGCCCGCAGGCCTGCTGCTTGCGACTTCCCCTGGCTACTCACAGTAAACAGTCCATGACAGAGACAGAATGTTGGTACAACATATGGTTCTCTGTACTAGTCATCTGCACCGTCTGGAACGGTTGCAGGGCACTTGATCGTCTTCTGCTTCACCCGCTTTGATCGGGTGTCGGGATTCCGGTGCTGCCCTCTTACGACACAGAAGTCCGACCGCCGCGCTCGCTTCGGCTTTGCGAACGCGCCTGATGCTTCTAATGCGCTCATCTCCTCCAGGGTCGCCTTCCGGAAAAAGGTCTGGCCGACCTTCCACCGCAGCCACAGCGTGTCCAGGACGGAGAGCGAGGATGTCGACTTGCTGAGGTCCTTGAAGGGGACGAGCTCGAACGGCCAGCCGTCGATGAGCACGCCGTACTTCTGCGTGACTCTGCGGTCGAACGAGCTCCAGCTCATGATAGCGTCCTCATCCGCTGTTATGAGCCCTGTTCAATGCTGGGTCAGCTGCAGTCCGGGGCTAAGAAGCGGACAACTGACGGAGTCGCTTCAAGACCATCCTGCGAATTTTTGCTCGCATCCACAAGATGGCTTTAGCATATGACATCCCTAGAAATGTCGGTTAGGCTAGAATGCAACACATTGAGGAGAACACCATGCCTGAGTCAACAGGATGCTTCACGGACTTGCCGCGAGAGCGGGGGCGTTGTAGACACATGTCGCTATGGTACTGGTGTAAGACGCTGCTCGTTCGACTTTATTTCGTTGCTGGGCTTTCTTCCGAGTGAAGGGAGCTCCATCACACCTCTACGCGGCCGCAAGTCCCGCAGATTCCAACATATTGCATCTAAAGGTCAGCTATGGTAGAATCTATACTCAGAGTCCAGCGCAGACACAGCAGCACATATTGAGGGAGTTGTACTGCCTGCAGAGGTGAACAGAAGCATAGTACGGGCAGTCGGCGTTCGCGGAGCAAGTCCGGGCTCCGCGGGCAGCTTGGCGCTTCCACCACTACGCCTTGCACAGATCTGGATCTGGGCTGCCGCCCGCTGCCTTTCGCCTTCGCGCACACCGAATACCCTCCCTCAGCCACGTATAGACATCTCAGCGGTAAGCGCACAGCTGTGGTAGGATATAGAGCACCGTTCTGACGCATATTTCCAGAGATACACTTGGATTCTACTAAACCTGTCTATCCAGCTAGATCTCTCGAAGAAACTCGAGCTCGCACTTCACGTCACGCTGGATCGGCTTCATTCAAGCGCTCAAACATCCTGTGAGTAATGTACATGAGCGTGCTCTTGCTACTCAGCTGACGGGGAAAGCGGGAACACGGGGAAACGGGCGCAATACCCATTCCCAGCCTATCCACCCGCCCACACTCCCCAGAATCTCGCTGTAATTGCGAGCATCCCCAATTGATGCGACAAATAGCGCCGAGCTAGGCGAGCGGCGCCCGAGCTGTTGCGAGTTATGAAACGCACTCCGAAGGCTCGAAGTGCGTGTCNTATGAAACGCACTCCGAAGGCTCGAAGTGCGTGTCCATCGCACCCCGGTGCCCGCAAGCTCCCAGCCCCGCTCCATTCCACGCTGTCGCCCGCTGGTTGGTTCGCTCCCAGTACCCACACCCAGGGCTTGGCTCGCCGAGCTCCGCATTTTGTCCTGCTTTTTGTGCGAGTTTGTTCGTGTTTCCGTGGCTCGGAAACTGCCTCGGTGCGTATAAGTACTGCGCTGCTGCTCACTCTCTCCGACACTCACATCCTCTTCCTTTCGCCAGCCTCTCTCTCTATCCTCTCTCCGCCGACTTTCTCGTGCTGTCTTCTCTCCGCACTATGCATCCCTCGTCGACGTCAGGTCCGCCTGCAAGTTATACTACGTTAGTCCTCTGTACTTTTGTCCGGACCTATGCTGATGTTCTTAACCTCTAGTACTCATTGCCGTGCGCCCAAGCTCGCCGACTCTCTCGTTCTCCACGACCTACTCGACATGATGCCTCCGCTTTCCGTGACCCATGGTATGTCTTCCAGGAATGTACATACACGCCGGGCCACCGTACTCACGCTCTCGCCATCCATAGGCTGGCCCTGATCATCGGCACACCCTCGGGCTGTCCGAGCGCACTGGTATGTTTGCGCTCTCGTGTTACAATCATATTGGCGGGCTAATGACTCGGACGATGTATTAACAGGTTCTACATACCGAACAGGTCCCGAGGTCGACTGGTCTACATAGCCCTTGGATCCCGGAAGTCCTGATACTCGACGCTGAAGGTGAGCCGCATCCCTTGCGTGAATATCCTGACGAGCTCTCACCGGCATTCCAACCTCGCAGGCTCCGGAGTCCGGACTGGCCGTATCGAGCGGTCCGCTTCCAAGTCCCGAGTTGCGAAGTAAGCGCGTCCCGTGAGCTGTAGCCTGTCTGCTACTTCTGACACTCATGCCCTTCACATACGCAGTACTCGTCTGACCTCCGAGTCCTCTCCGGGGTGCTCGACGCGGCCGGATCCCTGGGACCCGAAGCTCAGGACCAGGGCAGCGCGTACGCGTTCGCGCGCGTCGCAGCTGTCCGTCGTCGGTTGCAGTGATGCGTTCCAGTTCCGGGCAGGCCGGGCAGGTATGTCGTCGTCGTCGCCTCCTCTCGCTCTTCGTGTGCGTCTGCTGACCGCACTCGTGCAGGCGTCGGCCGTGCACGCGAAAGCCCGCAAGTCGCCTTGGACGGCGCCGGCACCTTGGACAGGCGGAACACGGTCCTCGGGCGGATGTACATGGCGCTGCGCTGCGTCGAAGGGAGACGCGTTCCCGGGATGAGTTCGAGGCTGACCTCGGGTCCTCGACTGCAAGATGCAGACAGAGGAACGTCAGCCTGAGCATTCGCCTGCAACGTCCGGGCGGCAGGCTTACTTGCTTTCAGGCTCGCCCGCGGGCGGACGGACTCTGCGTTCCCGTGCACTGAGCCGGCAGAGGTGCGTGCGTCCTGCTCGCTCCCGGATGTGCGTGCATCGCTCACGCATTCGCTGCGATCGCACAGGACCCAGTACTCAGGCCTCAGGACTCGTCCGCTGCAGTGCCGAGCGGCCGTGGTGCTCGTTGCACTGGGAGACCGGCGGGTAGTCGTAGTCGCGTGCGGGTCTGGAGGACCGTCGCGCCGTCGCTCGTGAGTCGTCTTCGAAGTTCGCGCTGGGTTCGTGCGACCGAGCTGACGCGTCGTTCGTGTGTAGCTGCTATGAGGCGTTCGGAAGGAGTGGGCGTGCATCGTCGAGTGGACACGCCGAGCGGCGGCGGATGTCTCTGTCCGTGGCGTGTCTCAGCACTCTATGCTAGCGCAGGTGCGTAGCGTATGATTTATGGGGCGTAGTCCGGCGGTGCAGGCGTCGTGCGACCGACTCGCGAGGATCCAGAGGGATGCTGAGCGTGCTCTTCCGGCGGGCGAACTGAGTCCCGGCCGGCGAGCTCGGAAGGGGTTCGAGCACGACTTCAGCGTGCCCCCGCGGCCTGCTCGCCGCTCGCTCGTCCTAGGGGTGCACGCGCCATCTCGTCCGCCCGCGAGTGTTGGTTGGTCCGGTGAGTTGCGAGTCGCAATTGCGCGTGGTGGGCTCTGTATGCTGACTCCGGGTCGTCTAGGCAGCGCCGCCGAAGTCTCCTGTTGAGCCCGCATGTACGCGTGTACCATCTGGTGAGACTTCACATGTATGATTGTGGAGACGATATACTCACGCTGGCTCTTGCGCGACGCTATCCCGCGCCGTTGACGGAGCACGTCCAGCTCGACAAGATGCACCCGGGCTGGGCCATGGCGGCGAGGAGGCTACGGTGAGTGCGCGCGTGGCAGAAGCGAAGTGATTGGGTACTTACGAGGTGTTAGGTGGGCTATGCGCGGCATCGCAACGAACGATTCTCACACGCCCCAGTGAGTGTGAAAGCCGTGTATTGAGAGAGCTGTACTGTACATGTAGTAGCTATGGCTGGCGCTAACTGGACGTCGACGCAGGCCGGATGTTCACGAGAGCGGCGTGCAGCGGTTGATGCGAGGTGTACAGGAGGGTGCGCAGGCTGCTCAGGACGGAGGGAACACGTTGGGACGACGAGCGGAGTCGGGCGGGGCGTTGGGACGGGACAGAGACGATACGGACGCGGGGGTCTGAAGAGGGTCTGGTGAGTCGCTGGACGGGCTCTGGGTACAAGGGTGTGGGCGACTCCGCAGGAAGGTTGCGGTCAGTAGAAAGACTCGGATGTACGAATAAACAAAAGTAACGCACCTATGCATGCCCCGGACGCAGGCTGGCGGCAACAGCTTGAGTGAATGCGCGAGCTCCTTCGTGTCTTGTACTGCGGAGCGTGTGCAGAAGGGTGTTCGGGCGTCGCGGATGGACGGGGTAGCAAGGAACAGAGATAGCACGAGGGACGGGACACGTACCGTGGCGGGAAGGCCGTGCAGCCTGCGCACCGCGGGATGCTGAGTCGACGGGCTTGCGTGCGAGGCGTGGGACAGACACGCAGGCGGAAACTTGACAGCGTTCAGAGGGCGGACGCGTCGTGCGGGCGTCGAGGGGGCTCTTGCATGGCCTGGCGGAGGAGAGCACGTCGCGGGCGGCTGCGACGAGCCAATGGCAGCTCCTGACTGCTGAGCATGGAGCGTCCTCGCAGCGCCGAGTCGAGTCGTCATCTGGTTCTTGGCGAGGAGGTTAGGAGGACGTGGCCGGGTCCGAGCTGGTTCGTGGACGGAGATGACTAGGTCCTCCTCGGGGGACGGCGCGAGGTGGCACGATGTCCGCCAATCGCGGACACCCATGCCGCGCGGTTTGCCGGGTAACGCGTCGCGTGTGTAATGTCCTTTTCGGGCCTCTCGACTTCGCTCTGTTCTCTCCTTATTATCCCCCCTTGCTTCCCGCCCTCACCTCAACCTTGAATACGCACGCGGACAGGACAGCTCTCCACGGATGTCGTCCCCCGAAGAGGACTACGACGATGGCTCGGTGCAGAACGCGAAGAAGCGCAGGATCCAGCGCGCGTGCGATATGTGCAGGCGCAAGAAGAGTACGTCGTCCCACTCTCCCCGCGACCGTTTGAAATGCCCTGACGATCCCCCACCGCCCGCAGTACGATGTGAGTGCCCGTGTCTCGTCGGTGCAGTGCACCAATGTCGGTCAGGATCCCCGCTCACGCCCCTCCGTTCCCAGGCGATGGTGCCCAGATGCCCAACAACCGCTGCTCGAACTGCGTGTCCTACAGGCTCGAGTGCACCTATGTCGAGGCTGCCAAGGTGCGTCGTCAATCGTGCGATTCCCCGTGCACCGTGCTCAGCTCCCCCCAGAAGCGCGGCCCTCCAAAGGGGTGAGTACACCGCCCTCCCGCGCGTCATCTGCTGAGTAAGCTCCCGCATTTCCCAGTTACGTCGAGAGTCTCGAGACCCGCCTCGAGAAGATGGAGAAACTGCTGAATAAGGTGTGTGTCTCGACTCCCGCTAGTCCTCCCGATTTCCTCGGCCATGCCACAAACATACCCGTACTCGCCAGAGGCTTATCCCCGATCCCGGGGTAATGTCAGATTCATTCCCAAGGGGGAAGCCTCGACTGAGCTTGCCTTGCCGTCAGATATTCGCCCGGTTCTGGGGTCAGGATAGGCTACGTGTTCCCGTCTAACATCCTCGCGAGACAGACGTTATAGGCGCGGTTCTCTGTCGTCCACAACGGGAAGGAGAACAGGCTAGAGGACGAGACACAACCATGCATATAACGTCTGGTACGTTTGGTATAGGTGGGTGTGGGGTTCCGTCGCGCTCGGCGTGGTGGCGCCCCCTCGCCCCGCTTGACTGCGCGACGTCTGCGCCGCCATGGACGGATGCTGGCCGCCATGACCTTTACTGCCAACATCCAACGCGATGTGTGGTCTGTCGACTTCTCCTTACAGGCGTAAGGGCAGAATTTGAGTGCGGTTTAATGGGTGCACGTATGCACTACTGCTGTCCAAGAACCCACTCAGTCCCTTCGAATGGACGACGGCACACATCGCGTTGTTCTGTCCGCGCCCTAATCGTCTAGGAAGGAGACTACCTGTCGATTACCGTGACTTCTTCCTCTTTCGAGAAGGGTCACTCTAGACATGCGAGATATGCAACCTTCTAGGCCGCCTGCTGGGGCTTGAAGGTGACGTATCCCGCTGTAGCTACACGCCAGATTCAAGGTGATCGATAAGGTCACCTCTTTCAGCTCCACCCAGGTGTTGACTGTTGACGACCTTTCTTCGTCTGCGAAAGGACAGGTTGTACATAGACCTGTGCGAGGTTCCATTGACATCACTAGTCTTGACCGGACTCGGCGATCGCGGAAGCAGGTCAGGATCACGGAAGGCAGGATCAGTCGAGGCAAATTCTTGCGACCGGGTTCGGGGCGCATCCCACTGATACGCGCAGTTCTGCCTCGTCCAAACAGCAAAGAGAACGTGACTAGGACGAGACGGAATCATGTGTATCGCAGAGGCGGATGTGGGGTTCCCCCAAGCTTGGCGTCATGGCGCCCGCTCGCCCCGCTTGACACCGACGTTCCCTGCGACATCTCCGCCATGGAGAGATGAAACTGCTCGCTCTGGACACTGCTGTCGATGTCCTTTGGGACGTCTCGTGCTGTCCAAGAACCTGTTGCATCCAGTTTGAACGACCCGCGGACGCATACACGTCTGGCTTGGCCTCACCGGACTGGAGAGGGTTGTTCTGGGAGGTGTCTGCTCTCCTTTTTTTGTCCAAGCCGGGATCGTCTGAGCCCGTGACTAGCAGAGAGGCTGTTACGGCATATATTCAAGGTGATCAGCTATTGGTGGCACACGTCACTGCTGCAGATACGGGCGCGTGGACTCTGCGTTCGACCTGTCTGACGGCTCCCCGCCTCTGTACACATCGCCCTCGAATCACCCTATGGGTTGGGTGGATTGGTCGGGCCATGGCTATTCCGCTTGGCCGGTAGCGGTTCAACAAGCACGCCGACATGGCTTCTCACGCATGTATGGCCATGTTCCGCAAGGTCTGCGGGCGAAGTCACCGTTCATCCCGGATCTAGGAGCCTTCCTGATCCTTTCGACCGTTTTGTTTTCTCGTGCGTCTCTGGCGCATAGCCATCATCCCTTTCGCATGTGATCCTTCGACCGTCGTGTCCTCACAGTCTAACACTCTCTCCAGCTCTGCCCAAACGCCGACTTCACGAAAGAGCTAGGCGGCTCGTTCGACAGGGACGGATGGCTGTCGGACCGCAACGGCGAGCCGTCGAGCGCGACGAGCAAGTCCGCGTTTGGGATCCCCGCGG